>CAJFCO010018487.1:275523-295836 GCA_904066015.1 Synergus gifuensis
TATATATATATTTTTCTTTTTTTTTACTATAGGGACAACAATTTAGATACCTGATCAAACTTCCAAAGAAAATTTTCGAGGTTGATTTTTGAAAAAGGTTTTATTTTTTTCTATTCTAGCAATTATGAACCGCGCGATTAATTTCTCGTTTTTCCATACGTTTTGTTGGTAAAAAAAAAATAATTGAGAATTTTTAATTCTTGATAATAAGTTAATATCCCGTAAAATCCCTTGAATTCCTTTAAATTCCTTAAAATTACTAAATATCCCATAAAATATTTTAAGGGAATGTAATACTTTACCATAAGAGCAAATTAGTTATACCAATTTATACGTTCATAATAATAAATATTTTTAGCTAATAAGTGTCAATAAACCTTCGTCTACATGAGACGAAGGTTTATTGACTCTTATTAGCTAAAAATATTTATTATTATGAACGTCTAAATGGTATAACTAATTTGCTCTTATATATATATATATGGTGAAGTATTGCATGCCCTTAAAGTCGCTTAAAATTACATAGAATCTCCCAAAGTATCATCAAATCCCATAAAATTACTTAAAATCTCATGAAATTCCTGAAACTCCAATGAAATCTCGTAAATCCCCTGCAATCCCTTAAGGGCATGTATTACTTACCCGATCCCTAACTTACCGACGTTTTTTTTTAAACGTTATTTCTAAATTTATTTTGAGATAACAAATTCGAAATTTCTAAAATTAAAGAACATATGTTAAGGTATGCTTATCTGGTCTTACGTTTTTATAAAAATAAAAAAAAATTATTTGAAATTTTTTTTTATAAATGTAAATATTTAGGATCAGATAAGCGTACCTGAATTCTTTAACTTTAATTACAGAAATTTTCAATTTGATATCTCAATAAATTTAGAAGTAACATTTCAGAGAAAAATATGTCGGTAAGGTAGGGATCGGATAAGTAATCCATGCCACATGCCCTTAAGGGTATGTGATACTTTACCATAAGAGCAAATTAGTTATACCAATTATACATTCATAATAATAAATATGTTCATCTAATAAGAGTCAATAAACCTTCGTCTACATTAGACGAAGGTTTATTGACTCTTATTTACTAAAAATATTTATTATTATGAATGTATAATTGGTATAACTAATTTGCTCTTATGGTAAAGTATCATATGCCCTTAAATAGGACTTACAAAAATTATTTTTACTTCCAGAATTTTTTTAAAGAATTTAAAAATTATAACTGAATTAAAATTTTTATTGTATGATCCGAGAATGTGAAAAAGCGTCTCAAGCTAAATTTTTATTGCATATGACAAGATGATTTACAATGTAGTGTAATTTATAGAAAGCAGTAAACATTATTATTATGAAAGAAAATTTTCTTAAAAATATTTTTCAAATATAAAAAAAAAAGCGATGAATTTACTGAAGCATAATCGAACCAAAATTAGCTTCTACCAAGAATAACTCATTTCAATTAGAAGAAAAAAATTCCGTTATTGATTTTTAGAGCAATTATTCTTTTAATTAATGTGACTTAATTAAAGTGCTTGATGATAAATAATTTTCATTTGGACTGGATAATGTTAATTGTAGTGTCAATTAATCTAACAAATTATTCAATTATCTGATAAAGGCTCCGATTCTCCAGAGGACGTATCCTATTATTATTGAAGACAAAAGATTCTTCCTATTCTTATTTACTATTTTGACATGCACGCCTACTTTTTATGTTTATTATTTTCTAAGCAAATTTCCGTCGAACACAAAATATGTTATTTTTTTATTATTATTAAAGTACGTTTATCTAATCCTAAATTTTTTATGAAAATAAAAAAAAAACATTTCAAAATTCATCACATATATTTTGATTAATTATTAAGTAATTAATAATAATATCAATATTAAAAACTATGGAATTCATCAGAATCTTAAATAGGGGGTAGATGCGCGCAAAATTAAAAAAAAATTATCCGAAGCTTTATCAACAAAAACCTTCGATGCATATTTATATTTAAAGTGGGTCGTACCTCGCATACATTGCGCATTAAACGTATATAAACTCGCACGAATAGAAGAGGCGATTAACAAATTATGCTGTTTACGAGGATAAACCGCGAATTCTAAGAGAGAAAGAAACAAATAGTGGATTTAGAAAATTTGAATATATGTTTTATTTAAAGCTTTAAAATATGTAAATAAAACTTGTTGAAATTTCGAACGTAAATTATGAATATCTGTTAAGCGGCAAAAATCTTTATTCTATTTGTATATGTATATATATTTTTGCTTCCTCATAGAGGAAGCTTTGTGGTGGTGACAAAATCCAGTTTCCTAAAAAAGGTTTTTTTCAACATATTTTGATGTCAATATATCTAACATGATGTCCTGAAAAATTGTCCGGATGTATGTGTGTGTGTGTGTGTGTATGGATGTATGTCACGATCCAGCAATTTCTTGAAAACGCGTAGAGATAAATTGATGAAATTTTGCATAGTTATTTCATTATACACCTAGTTGAATTTCTTACAATGGTTTAACAAAATATTTAATTTTACAAGTTTTATGTACTTTTATAATTTTCTTAAAATTCATTTTTTCACTATAACTTCTCAAATAATCAAAATTCAAAGATGATGTAAGGAAAACGTAGATTCCTTGTGTCGAAACGAATCGATTGACCTATATTATTAATGCATTTCATTAAAAAATAACAAAGTTATGGTTAATTGTATTTTCAAAAATTAATTTTTCGACTATAACTTTTCAAATAATCAAAATTTTGACTTGACATACGGAAAATAAATGTTCCTTGCATCGAGACGAATCGATTGGTCTATAATATTATTTCATTTCATTGAAAAATAACAAAATTATTGATCTATTTAATTTTGAAAAATTTGTTTTTCAACTATAACTTCTCTAATATTCAAAATTCGAAGCTGACATAAGGTAAATAAAGGTTCCTTGCCTCGAGACGAATCGATTGACCTATAAGATTAATGCATTTCATTGAAAAATAAGAAAATTGTGCTTTATTGTAATTTCTGAAAATGAATTTTTCGAATATAACTTCTCAAATAATCAAAATTTAATGTTGATGTAAAGAATAATTAATGCTTCCTCTATGAGGAAGCAAATCATATTTGCTTACAGGAAGCAAAGGGCTCATTGAATGAGCACAAAAGTTGATACAACTTCACAGCTAGTTTAAATTGTATTTATCTTCGAAATTTAATTATTTTAAATTTACATTTAGCAAAAGTTGTCAAATTAACATCTTTCACAAAAAAGTACGTTTTTGATCTCGTTTTGAATTTCTATTAAATCTTTTGAATTAGTCATCAAAAAAGAAAATCAAAATAATTTTTTTTTAATAAATGTTAATATTTAGGACAAAAGTGAAGTAGAGATGAAGGTGAAGTAGAGATCATGATAACTGATATGTATATATGACCTTAAATTTTTTAAATTCCTTGAAATAATTAAAAATTTCTTGAAATCTTTTTGAACTCTTTTTATACCCTTAAAATTATACACTGACTTCGAGATTTTCAATTTATAGAAGCAGCATTTATGATTGGATTTTTTTTTCGCCTAAAATGAAATTATTGAATATTAAGGCCATGTATTACTTATCCGATCCCTACCTTACCGACATTTTTTTCTCTGCAACGTTACTTCTATTGAGAAATCAAATTGAAAATTTCTAAAATTAAATAAGTTATAGAATTAGGCTATGTTTATCTGGTCCCAAATATTTACATTTATAAAAAAAAAATATTAATTTTTTTATGAATAAAAATTTAGGGCCAGATATTTATTACCGGGATTTACGAATTAGGGGGATGAAAAAATAAAATTACGAATTATCGAGATTTTAAGGCATATATATGTACTTCATGAATGCTTTAAAAAATCTGTGATCCTCTTTTGGACAAGGGAATTTGCATATGTGCTTGATCTATTGTGTTTTGTGAACTGCACCTTTGAAATTTTTAATTTTTTAGAAGTCATTTGAGACTTTTTCAGACACTTACGAACGTGACTAAAGAAACAAACGAACTAAAGGATGAATGATGAGAGGGAGAACCGGAAAGACGAAAACAGCCTACCGTACTACGAATTACGAATTATAAGACGTTTAGGAACGCTAACTACGATTTATCGGGATTATTGACCAAAAATGTATTACAAATTAACGAGGGGACCAAAATGCATTGTTTCCTTACGAATTACCGCGATTTTTTCGACGACGATTTACTACGAAATACCGAGATTTTCACTTTATCGGGATTACGAATTACCGGTATTCTACTATGTATATTGATTATATTTATATAGATATATTGATAATATATTTAAATGTATTAAATGTAACTTAAATTAAAATCCTAATTGAAATAAAATTGTAGAGGTCTTTATAATTATGGAAAGAGTTAGAACTTATGATCTAGGACACATGAATAGAGGAAGCCAGAGTAGTTAGTTACAATCAATAATCTACATGAGGTATTGGATAAGTACCGTATCGTCTGCAACTAATAGTCCAATTTTACATTAGATAACTCTGAAATCACGCAATACTTTTCGTTAGTGCCATTGTCAGAATTCTAATTTGGCATTGCATGATTTCCGTGTTTATATTCAAATTAGAGTTACATAAAGCACGAACAGTCCACCTATATTTTCGTAAATTTGAATTTTCTCAATCTTAAAATTTTATTCTTTTACATTTTTTAAGTTTTTTTTTTTTTTTTTTTCATCAATTTGACATCATTTTTATTTTTCCGAATTAGTGTTTTCCATCATTTTTATTTTGCCTAAAAATTATTTTCCCTAATTTTTATTTTTCTGAAATGCTATTTGCCTTAATTTTTATTATTCTTAATTTTCATTTTTCATAATTTTTCATTTTTCTAATTTTTGTTTTCCATTTTCTTTAAAACTCGACCTTGACTAAAGATTGTTCATTAATTTGATAAAGAGAACTACGCAGATTTGCCGATTTTTCCCTTGTTAACGTTTTAATGATTCAAGTCTGGTATATCACAATTGAAATTGTCAGTTATTACAATTACTCGCCAGTGTTTGAGATGTTATCTGTCAGAGAAAATCCGTGAGAAATGAGAAATCCTATACGAATGATACCGAGTCAATTCAAAGTCAAAACTCCACCTGAAGATTTCTATCCGAAACAATTCGGTCTAATCCGAAGTCAAGTAAGTTAAATATTATAAGTCAAATAAGTTGTGATTGAGTTAGATTGAAACGCTTGTTTGGATTAATTCGAGTTGAAAAAAAAAATTGGTTCAAAATAGTCTCGGATTCATGCGGATTGGTTCGGATTAAATTGTATTCGATCGATTTTCGAATTTTTTTTATTCAGATTATAAAGATGATCGGTTTATTTATTTGGATTTATTTGGATTGATACAGATTAAATTTTCTTTTGAATGAGATTCGAATTCATTCGGATAAATTCGGTTTGAAAAGTTCCTATTTCAAATTTCTTTCTTGAAATGAAATTCTAGGTTTCCGAATCCAGTAGAGACTGACTTTGTAAAAATTATCATTTTTTGTTTCAGCTGAAGAGTGTCGGGCCAAAATTAGTACCTTTTTTAAAAAGCCTCTCGGTGTATTTTGTCTTACTGGCCGAGCAGCCTTCTTTACTGGCGGCATGCATCAAGTGTCTGCCAATAATTAGCCTAATTTTTTTCGTCTTATTACACGGGATTAGTCTCTCCAAAGAGTGAGTTACATTTCAAGTTTGATGCTTATAAAAATAATAAAATTATTAAATTTTTATTGAAAATTTTAAATATTTATTTGGAATTTTTTTGGAATTCATTTTTTTTTTACTGAAAAGTAAACCATTTGGTGAAAAATTGGTATTTATTTTTGAAAATTTAACTATCGTTAAAAACGTACTTTTTTGGTTGAAAATCCAACTATTTAATTTTTTATTGAAAATTTAAATAAAATATTCCTGTAAGTAAAGTATTTCTTTTAGAAATCAATATTTGCATAAAAAATCAACTACTTTTGATTAAAAATTTATCCTTTTGGCTGAAAATTAAACTATTCAGTTGAAAATTGATTTTTTTTGTAGCAAACTGCTAGTTGAATTTTTAATAAAAGGTGGAACATTTTGTTAAAAATTTATCTTTCTTGTTGATAATTGAGCTATTCCAATGTTTAGATTTTTGATTGAAAAATAAATTATTCCATTAAAAATCCACTTTTTTGTTTGAAAAATTTTTGGTTGAAAATTTAAATATTTATTTAAAAATCCATTTTTCTATTGCAAAATAAACTATTCGATTGAAAAATGATTTTTATTGTTGAAGATTCAACTATTTTTGGTTGAAAATTAATTTTTTTTTCTTGAGAATTCAACTATTTTATTGTTTGTTGAAAATTAACCGAATTCAGTTCAAATTTTGAGTTTAAAATTTGGAACCAACCCCTTATTAAAATATTTAAGTTTTTCATTGTCACCCTATTACTTTTTTTTATAAATTAATATAATATTATTATAATTATATAATTATTTATAATTAATTATTATATGTATAAACGAGGAAGTCACTGACAATAATTTTTCATTTCGTAGATACACATTTTCAAGGAGAATCTTGACGGGTCTTGTGTTCAGTTGCATCGGCGATGCATTACTCGTGTGGCCAAATCTTTTTACGGCGGGAATGGCAATGTTCTCCTTTGCTCAAATTATGTACATAATTGCTTTCGGATTCTCGCCACTAAACCCGCCAGTGGGAGCCGTTTTATACGCAGGAAGTGCCCTAGGTATGTTCAAAATACTTTTTAAAAAGGCACTTATATCCTTTTGCTGTGATGCTACATTTCAATTACACTTTATCTTATTTTTCAGTCATTTACATCCTAATGCCAGGACTAACTGGCATTCTTTCAATAGGAGTTCCACTTTACATAGTACTTTTGGCCACAATGGCGTGGCGAGCGATATCCAGAGTTCAATTTTTTGAAGTAAGTACTTCAAGTGTGTTGAATCAAAGTTGTAATCTAAAAATTCGCTTTTTTTTATTTTACTCAACAAATTTTAAATTTGGAATTTTTTCCCTTTATAAAATTAATCAATTTTTAACTAGAATTATGCCCACAGAGCGAAAAAATATTTATCTACATTTTTCATTTTTCAAAATTCAAGTATTTCATTTTGAATTGAAAAGTGATTTTTTTCGTGGTAAATTTAAGTATTTAGTTGAGAATGTATATATTATAATTGAACAATAAACTGTTCCATCGAAAATTCATTGTTTCGTTGAAAATTCAAATATTTGATTGAAAATCTATTTGTTTTTTGGTTGAAAATTAAAATATTTGGTTAAAAATTTATTTTTGTAGTGGAACTGGCGTGGCTAATAAAAAGGGGGCGTACATGTAAAAATATATTTATTTTTAAGGAGTTATGGACATGGAATAAACTGTGCAGTTGTGTGGGAAGTATTTGTTTTCTCATCTCGGATACTCTCCTCGGTTTCAACTATTTCTACTGTCCCATTCCTTATGCGCAGGTAAATAAAAATTTTACAATATAGAGGTCTAATTTTTATTTTTGTTTAAAATTTAATGAGCTTACGAGTTTAATTAATTTTTCAAACTTTACAGGTCTCAATTATGTTGACCTACTACGCCGCTCAATTAGGAATAGCGTTGAGTGCTGTGGAGTCGAAGGACAATAATAAAACCATCAAAGTAAAGCGATGAAATGTTTACAAACGTATTCATCTAGAGTATTTGTCTTCGGAAACTATTAATTGATTTTTTCCGAAAATAGTGTCGACCGATTTTCTGGATAGACACTGCCACCGATTCAAGCTTTTTAATCGATTTAGATGCAAAAAAAAAATTAAAATCGGATAAAGATGTTGGATCTAAGTTTCAACTTCAAAATTAAAACTTCATATTTATTTACTCTTTAGAATACACATTAAAAAATATGAATTAGTATTGAGCGAAAAAATGTATTATACTATTTCAATACTTTTTAGGTATGTATATATGTAAATTCAAACTTGAATTTTGAAGTTAAAACTTGAATCCCACACTCTTAAAATTGATATTCGATACCTTCGGTACAAAAGTAGATAGACGTATTTTTAGGAGTTTAGATTTTACGTGCTGTTCCTTAAATGAAGATATTTCAGCATTTTGTAGAGTACAAAAGGCATTTAAAAAAAAGAACGATGAACTATTTTTGGTTCTTTAAATTTAAAGTTCTTTCAAATTTTCGTCACTTGCTAATTACAAAAAAAATAACTTAAATATTTCTTCAGAATTGAAATAATAATACTGAAAAATTTCGTTTTATAAATAATTTATTTAAAAAATTTTTAACTCAAAGCATTCCAAATTCATAAATTAAAAATTTGAATTCATTCCTTTTAAAACGTTTCTTTTTTTTTTAACTTAAAATTCTTCTATTATTAATACCAATTAATACCTCCAATTTTGGATTCGAATCAACTTGAAGTATTCGATTTAAAAATATTCAATTTTCAAATGCCAGTAGTAAGAAAACATAAAAAAAATATTACCTGAGAAATATTTTCAAATAATTCAATTAGGTTTAAAAATAATTAAGGTACAAATTGAAATATTTTTCATTATCGACAGAGCAGAACGTCAGTTTAACTTTAAAGAATGAAATTTTAGGAGAGAACTAAGATAAAAAGTAAACGGCACAATAATAGAATTCTGTCAAAGACTAACTATTGTATAAATTTGACTTTATTTGTGTCGGAAAATTTCTTCACACAGAAGCTATGTATTTTTAACTCGAGCTCCACGTTAAAACATATCATAAAAGTATTTTCTCACATGTTTAAAAAGTTAAAAGAAGAGTGACAAAACTTTAAAATTTCTATAACTTAATTACTATTGTAAAATTGTAAAACACGGAGCCTGAATTATTTTCTATTTTGAAGAGAATAGTTTATTTCTTGGACCAGTTTTGTATTTTTTAATTTTTCGCGACTCAAGACCATTTTAGTCGTTTTTTTTTTATAATTGTTTTCCATTTCTTTGCATTTAATGAAACATCAGCTGACTGTTAAGTAAGGTAAAAAAAAGTAAGGTGCCTATAGAACAAAAAAATATTTAATCTTAATACTTTTTACATAAAACAAAGAATTCGAATTTTAAGATCAAAATTCAATCTTTTCATTTAAAAAAAAAATATTAAAACTACGCATTTTTTTGCTCTATATCCACAATTCTAGTTAAAAAGTGAGTACATACTGCTAAAGAGCGAAAAAATTTATAATCGTAATATTACTGAAGTAAAATGAATTTGAATTTTGAGATTATAATTTGGATCCAACATTATTACTACAAAGATTTTTTTTCAATATTTTAAATTTTAAAATGGAAAATTTGCTGGCTCTGTTTATTTCTGTCTATTAAAGGCGATCGTTATCTTAGAAATGTGATAGCATAAAATTCTCTATTTTAATAACACTACCTGACTCTATACGTGATAAATAAAATATTAGATATATCAATTATAGTTCGCTAGTCGTAATCTCGAGAAACACAGGTAGCTACTTTTTAGTGTGATAAGCTCAGCCAAACTTTGTGAAACTGTGTGGAGTACGCACGTACTTTAAATGTGTAATGTTGGATTTATGAGAGAATCCAGTTAGTGTAATTTATCTTCGAAGCGTTGAGTGTAACATTTTAATGTTGGATGTTTATTTTAATAAACACCTCTTCAATTATCATTTCTGTGACAAGTCTCGTTTATTTAAAAATTGTATAGCACTACAAAGGGAAAAATGTCTTATTATATTTTATATTTGTTAAGTAAAATGAAAAAATCGAATGTTAAGGCTAGAAATTGGTTTCAATACCCTTAAGGGATTTCAAGTAATTTTAAATAATTTTACGGAATTTCAAAAATAATTTCCGGTTATTTCCCAGTCACAAAATATTCAGCCATTTTCCGGTTTCCCGGAGTAGCGGCCTCCCTACTGTATTTTTATAAAGTAAAAAGATGGTTAAAAAATAGAAAAATTCCATTTATTAAGTAAAGCAGATGCACAATGTAGGAAAATTCTCACGCCTCGCTTAATTTTTAATTTTCTTTGTACAACAAAAACAAGAAAGAGTTAAACGCACAAAAAATTGAATGAACACTAGAACGTTCGGAGCTTAACTAGGTATCTATAGTAGTATTAAATTTCTTAATTTCTGAATATAATAGTCCTTTAAAATAATTCGAATACTGTATGATCACAATGGTATGAAAAGTGGTATTTTCTCAGATCTGTAGTTTGTAGAATTTTATTTCTTTAGAACTTACGAGATTTTATTCCTTTGAGATCTGGTTTCTCGTCTTGGTTTTTTTGGCTCGAAATCTGAGTCACTGTCTTCTTTCTCATCGTAATTCTTTTTTGTTGTAGTAACTCTTTTCAACTTACTTGAAGGCATTGCGACTTCTTCACTGATTTTTTTACCCTTTGATGTAGACTTCAGCTCTTTTTTGGGTGGTTCCTTTTTAGGTGCTGCTTTTTTAGTTTGCTTAGCTTTTTTGGCTGCTGGTTTCTCGTCTTCTTCGTCCTCTTCGTCTTTGGCAGCCTTTAATTTCAAGAAATAAAATAAATACCTTCTTAAATTACTTTTATTCTATAAAATTAGTTTATCTAAAAATTCACGTTTCAAAACTTTTCAAGCACTTTTCACCGATTTCGAGAAACTACAAAATTTTTTAGGAATTTTATGATAGTTAATAAAATTTTCAATAGAAATTATAGGATTCGAAAAAATTTCAAGAGATTATAAAGAAATATCAAGGTTTTTAAGGAATTTCGAACAGTATCAAAAAATTTTAAAAGATTTAAAGGTTTTTGAGGCATTTTCAAAGTTCAACAAAACAATAGATTTTGGAATAATTTACAAGATTTCTAGGAATTTTTTTTAAGCATTTCAGAAATTGAAAAAGATTTCACACGCTTCTTGAGAAAATTTAAGAGGATTTGAAAAGATTTTAACGCTTAAAAAGATTTTAGAAACTCAAAAAAAAATTGTAGATAAATTAAATTTTCTGCCTTGATACTTTTTTTTTTGTAAAATAAAGGGACGGAATTTTGAGGTAATGGAGGGTATTTAAAATTATTTTGTTCCTAGTGCAATAAACAAAATTACCGATCCCTTTTCAGTTTTCTTCTTTCTTATTTTAGATGCAACTTGTTGCGTGAATACAGGAACGGGTTCCTCTTCTTGATCTGAGCTTCCTGGATCAGGTTGAGAATATCTAGCAGTGAGCCTTTCTCTGATTAGCAAACTGCGTATGAGCTTCCTCCAATTGCCGTAAATCCTTTTGTCCCTTTTTTCTCGAGCTCGTTTTGAAGCTTCGATTTGCTCCGCTTCCCAAGCTTCTCTTAATGTATCTTCGAATTCGGCGCAAACAATGAATCCCTCAAAAGCAGGAACTGCTCCCATACCTCCAAAATTAAAACCAACTACCGCAGGTGCGCAGTCGATATTCAATTTTCGGGCGATTCGGTTCAATCTTGGAACTGAAATTCGATTTTATTAGTTTTATGTCGGATTGCTTAACAATTCTATCTCTTCATTTTATACAACGGATACTAGAAATATACTTTTTGAAGGAAATGGAAATATTGTATTTTTAGTTTAATTTTGAATTCCTCGTTTAACGCAAAAAGTATTAAAAGTAAACATTTTTTCGCTTTATAAGCACATTTCTATTTTAAAACAGAAAACATCTACAGAGCGAAAAGATATTTAATTCGAATAATTCTTGAGTAAAATGGGGAATATAATTTTGAAATTAAAATCTGGATTCAATACGTACCCTTAGAAATGTTAAATCTAGGTATTTCAGGGCTGTTTCAACTGGAGTGAGTTTTCAATTAACTGATAATGATTTTTCTACTTATCCCTAATTTTTTGCCACTTACGATCAATGTGAACAGTTCCCTTGGGAAGCATAGACATTTTGAACAAGTCCACGTTTCCGTACTCGTTTCTCGGAACGATTCCGTCTTTCGCTTCAGGTGGAATGTACGGTGTTGTTTGCCATTTTCCAAAAAGGTCAAGAGGTAGACCTTTCACTTTTGATCCAGAAAACTAAGGAAAAAAGGTTTAGTTTGTAATTTTACAAAATTTTAGAAAGTTTATTTATTTACAAAAAATTTTCAGGTATTTGATACAATTTTAAAAAATGTCAATAAATAAATTTAATAGATTCTTGACAAAACTGAAAAGGATTTGAAAAGATTTCAGAAAACTTATTGGAAGAATTTAGAAGATTTAAATAAAAATTGGAAGCAATTTTACTTTTTTTTAAATCAAAGTTTCAAGAAATTGAAAGATTCTTGAGTCAAATTCTAATCTAAAAATTCGGTCTTCTCATTTTACTTAACAAAAATTATAATTAGATTTTTTTCGCTCTGTAGATGTTCTAATTTTTTAAATAAAAATATCCATATAGAGCGAAAAAATCTATAATTTTAATATTTTTTGTGTATAATGAGTAGGACTAACTTTAGAGGCTTGACTTCGAATTCTTCACTTAACTTAAAAAGTATTAAAATTGAATATTTTTTTCGCTCTATTGATTTATTTCTATTTTGAAAAAGAATTCACCTACAGAGAGAAAGGGTATTTAATTTTAGTATATATTGAGTAAAATGACAAAATTGAATTCTGAAGCTAAAACTTGGATCTAAAACTTTTAATTAATTAAATAAATATTGATTCAAAAGCTTAAACTTGTTATTACAAATTATTTTGTCCTGGATAATGGAGAAACTACTATCGATTAAGCTAGTTGAAAATAATTCAAAACAATTGAGAAGAATGATTAATAGGTTAATTAAAAAAAAGTGCACCTATTTTTGAAACTTACTTTGTCGTATTTAGGCATCGACGTCACGACTTTGTACGCTTCTTGAGCAGGTTTGACAACTCGGGCATGTTTCACCCAAGTTTCTCGAGATCTCAGAGTGTGAACACAATGTCGAGAATAAATTGCTTCGCCATTTTTTAAATAACCCAAAGGAACAACGTCAGGTGGATAAAGAGCCTCAAATTTGAGCAAATGTCTGACTAGTACATAAAAAGGATGTCCTTTACACTCGCTCACCGTTTTTGGAAGCGGTTGTTCTAATTCTCTGTAAATAGAAAATTTATGAGCTTATAATCTCTTAAAATTCAATGAAATTTCTTGAAATTCCTAGAAAAATCTTTAAATTCCCAGCGGACACGAAATTTAAAGACGTTTTCAGAACATCCAAAACTAGCTGTGAAGTTGTATCAACTTTTGTGCTCATTCAATGAGCACTTTGCTTCCTGTAAGCAAATATGATTTGCTTCCTCATAGAGGAAGCATTAATTATTCTTTACATCAACATTAAATTTTGATTATTTGAGAAGTTAGTCGAAAAATTAATTTTTTAAAATACAATTAACCATAACATCCTTATTTTTTAATGAAATGCATTAATCTTATAGGTCAATCGATTCGTCTAGACGTAAAGAACCTTTATTTTCCTTACGTCAGCTTCGAATTTTAAATATTATAGAAGTTATAGTTGAAAAACTAATTTTTTAAAATTAAATAAAACCATAACTTTGTTATTTTTCAATGAAATGAAATAATATTATAGACCAATCGATTCGTCTCGATGCAAGGAACATTTATTTTCCTTACGTCAAGTCAAAAGTTTGATTATTGGAAAGTTATAGTCGAAAAATTAATTTTTTAAAATACAATTAACCATAACTTTGTTATTTTTTAATGAAATGCATGAATAATATAGGTCAATCGATTCGTTTCGACACAAGGAATTTACGTTTTCCTTACATCATCTTTGAATTTTGATTATTTGAGAAGTTATAGTGAAAAAATGAATTTTAAGAAAATTAAAAAAGTACATAAAACTTGTAAAATTAAATATTTTGTTAAACCTTTGTAAGAAATTCAACTAGGTGTATAATGAAATAACTATGCAAAATTTCATCAATTTATCTCTACGCGTTTTCAAGAAATTGCTGGATCGTGACACACACACACACACACACACACACACACACACACACACACACACACACACACACACACACACACACACACACACATCTTGGGACATTCGTGCCCACTGGGACTCTTCCAAGTTTCTTAAAATCCTGTATAATTCCATGAAAATTTTTTAAATACTTATAATACGTAAAAATATCTTAAAATTTTGTCAAATTCCACAAAATCTTTTAAAAATTATAAAAATCTCATGAAATCCTTTACAATTCCACGAGGAACATTAAAATCCCTTAAAATTACTTTTAAAAAATCAAAATTTCTTAAAATTCTTACAAGCCTTTTAAAATCCTTTAAAATTCCACTAAATCTCTTAAATATTATACAAACCTCTTGTAATCCCTTGAAATTCCTAGAAACCTCTTAAAATCTTTTAAAATTATTGAAAATCTCTTGAAATCATTAGAAACCCAGAGAATCTCAAAAATGTCTGGAAATTCTTTATAATCCTTCGAAAACCTTGGAAAATTTCTAAAATCTGTCACATAAATTATAAAATCTATGTCAATTTCTATTTTCCCTGACAACTACTTGCATTTCCCTGACAAAATTTTTTTTCCTCATATTTCCCTGACTTCCCTGACATGTGGCCACCCTGAATATGTCATAGATGGATATGTCTTGGGATATGTCCATGGGTTATGTCTTTTTGATATCGATAATATTTTTTAAAACGTCGATATCACTTTTTCGGTACATCGATATTTTCGTCCAGAAAAATACCTTTGAAGGAGCATCTCATCTTCGGCTTTGGACATGGCTGTATTTTCTTCTTTCCAGGGCGCCAAAGACTCGCTCCACCAATTTTCATCAACTCTTTGCTTCCTTGTCACTGTTAACCAATTCGGACAATATCTACGTGTTACGTCCTTCACAGTCCCCCCGGAATTATAAGCTATTATATATAGCACTGGATCTGAAGCTCTTTTCTGGAAAATTTGAATTTAAAAATGAAATTTTAATTATAATAAATAAGTTAATGAGTGGATTTTATTGAAAAGAATTGAAAATTATTGTAGGTGAAATTCAAAGAATTCAACATAATTTTAAGAGAATTCAAACGAACTCAGACAAATTCAAGACTAATTCAAAAGAAATAAAAAGAATTGAAAATAATTTAGAAAAATTCATGATTAAGTCAAAAGAAATAAATAGAGTTGAAAAGAATTTAGAAATATTTAAAGTAAATTCAAAGGATACGAAAAGAACTAAAAAGAATTCAAACCTATTCAAGTTTAATTACAAAGAATTCATAGAGTATCTTAAAAATTTAAAAGAATTCTAAACAATACAACAGAATTGAAAATAATAAAAATTCGAAATCAATGCAAATAAATATAAATTGAATATGATTTGAAATTACATAATGTAAAAGATTTTAAATGAAATACATAGAATTCATGTAACATCAAAATAGTAAAGCTAGTTTAAGCACGATCCAAATAATTTAAAAGAATTGAGAAGAATATACGTTTAGAATAATTAAAAATAATTGCGAAACATTTAGAAGAATTAAGGTAAGTTCAATAAGAATTTAAAAAATTTAACGTGAATTTAAAAAGACTCGAAAAGATTCAAAAGAAATAAGAAGAAAATTTCAATATACAATGTAAGATATATAAACAGAATTCGAATGAAACAAAAAGAATTCTGAACTTACATAGATTTCACTGACGCAATGAATTTTTGCCGTAACAATATTCACGCAAATCCAGCTTTCCTCGGATTCAACGTAGACTTCCAACCAAATATCCTCGGGAATTTTCTTTTTCCCTGTTTCGTCTTCCTCCGACGTAGAAATCAATTTCCGGTTATTCTTTAATACCTGTACATTTTTAACTTTCCTAGTAGATTTCCTAAAAACAAATTCCTCGTCTGAATCTTCTTCATCATCCACTTCTATATTCGGCAAAGGTTCGCGAACAGGCGATTTTGCAATTCTCTTTCTTAATTTTGTCGCGATTGTCGGTATTTCTTTGCCTTCTTCTTTCTTCGATTTTTCCTTCTTTGATGCCTTGCTTGAAGATTTGATTTTAGACTCGCCATGGCTTTTTGAATCTTCAGACTTGGAAGTATTTTCACTTTTAGAAGTGCTTTCACTTTTAGAAGCGCTTTTCAACTTTGATTCTCCCTTAATTCCCCTTTCAGTTTTCTTATTAGGCTTCTCTTTTTTAAGAACAGCCGCCGCTTTTTTTCGAGCCTCCAATTGAGCATTTTTCCTCGCTTCTTGACTATTTTCAGCAATGATTTTGGTAGATTCTTTCTCCACTGTTTTCTTACTTTTACTTTTCGTTGCACTCTTTTTCTTTTGATTTTTGCCCTTCTCTTCCTTAAGTTCCCTTTTCAGCTCCTCTTCCTTCTTCTTTGTTTGAAAAAGCTGTTCTTGTTTCGGTTTTAAAGGAGGTGGAGAAAGAGAAACGACCAGTCGACATTTTAAACCAATCGCACGCACTAAAGCAACAAAAATAAGAATCAGCTCTCTATAATCGTGTGTTTTTTTTTCTCTTATTAGTTTCAGAAGCGACTCTGTTGATAAAATTTTCTCTTGACGATTAGAATCAATCGAGAAGCTTTTTTTGAACCACATTGTGATTCTTTGTAAGTAGACGAGATCAACTCGACCTTTTGGATAATCGTTTTTTGATATGAGGGACAAACAGGTGCCGAGAATCTCCGGATCGTTGGCTAGTCTGTTAAGGTGAAAACCGTATACGAGCCACCAGAGTAAGCCAACTTTGTGAACTAGGACTTGAGTTGTTCTTATTCGCTGATTTAACTTATTTTTTAGGAGAGTTTCGAGGTCTGTTTTCTTTTTCTTCTTTTCCAGGAACAACCGTTTCGTTTCACCTTGGAGAGTTATTTGAACCCCTTCTTTAGGAATTGTGTATGCAGAGGTTTCCGGTTTCGATTCTTCTTCTTCTTCATCTTCCGCGTTGTTATTTTCTGAAAGTTGAAGAATTATAGTTTTTAATTTAAATTTAATAATGTTTAGAATAAATAACTGCAAAATTAAAAATAAAGAAGCAAGTTGGCATTTAAATTTAACAAGGAAAAATTCAGTGGGCACAAAATTAATAATTAGCGACGTGTAAATGTTCCCGAAGAGATCAAGGCGACGAATTATCATCTTTTCTGCTTTTGGGAAACTGTTTTGCATTTGATTTTTCTTTTATGATGTCAAGAAACGTTGCATCTAGAAACCTTACCGACCACATACGTCGAAGAAATTTTCTGTAGTCAAGTCTTCCCCTCGTACAGAAATAAGTTCAAATACTTTTACCGAATTTTTGCTTCTAATAATTTGACTATAAAACTGATCGTTTGAGCCATTGAGAAAGTTCAATTTACAATTTTTGACGATGCAACAATGGTGGTGATTAGAGTTTGTGGTTCTTGAGTTATTAAAGGCCGGAAGAAGACTTAAGGCCAAAGCTTTCTCCTCCATCGCTTCCTGAAAACTAAGTTTCTGGGTCGGAAAGCTCTTTGACAGTTCGGTAATAATTTCTGAAACTTCTGGATTTGTATTGTTTTCATTTTTGTCAAATACGAGTAGGATTTGGTAAAGCTGAGGTTTATTAAGAACCTTTTTCACTAAATCGTTTATTCAATCAATTTTCCTTGCAATTGTTGGATCATAATTAATAAATAGGATTATACAAAGATAAAAGATCAATATTTTTTTCACCAAAAATAATTTTTCGATTTTAACATACATTATTTTTTTCTCAGCTTGAAAGATATAAAAATTTTTATTTGTTTTTAGTGTTTAAGTTCCAAGGTTATTGACTTTCGTTCCATAGGTCGTGCGTTCAATTCCCACCAGTGTCACCAGTGTTATGTACGGAATTTTATTTGTTAAATATTCGATAATTAAAATTTACAAATATCGATTATGTATTCCCCGCTAGCACCACTTTCGGGTATTTGAATTTCCGGGAATTATTTTTTCGGTATTTTTTGACATTAAAAATTTTTGTTTTTCGGAAAAAGGATGTCCTTTTACTCGAATTTTTACTAATTGAGAAGAATTTCAAAATTAAATTATATCGAAAACAAAAACTTAAATTCCATTCTGTTTATATTACATGATGTATAAAATACTATCTTCTAAAACCTTTCAGCATAACCGAGAAAAAACATTTATTGCTGTTATATTACTAATTAATATTTTTACCGAAACTTGATGAAGCTACTGCACTTTCACCTCGGAGAAGAAGTTCGTTAATTTCATTAGCGAGACCTTGACTTTTTGAGGATTCGCCTTGCGAAACATCTATTGTCGCAGCTTTCTTTTGAAACTGATCTTTTTGAAGATTTTCGAGAACTTTCTCCCTCTCGAGATTTTTCAAAATCTCAGCAAAAAGCTCGGCTGATTGAGCATTATCGATATCTTCCACTTTAATATCCTCGATTTCATCTTCAGAATTCGAGGATTCATATGGGTTTTTATTTGTTTTGAGGTTAAAATTCGATGTTGATTTTTCGTCAAAGAAACTTGAACTCAGATTAATTTTGTCAGCTGGGATGAGGAAATCGTCGCTGCTGTCCGAACTTTCATCCTCTGAGACAGCCATTATTGGTTTTAATCATTAAAGGTATTAATGTAATGAAACACTTTTCTCGACTTTACAAGTTTATTACGCACATCAGCATAACGAGCATAACAAACAAAATACCCAAAATCCATAACAAAAAACAAAAAAATAAAGACCGGGTTCGGTTGAGCATGTTCGGATGTGTTCGGGTTTCCGAGTCGTAGTGGGCAGGGTTGAGACACGGTCGTATAAACAGGTCCAGAATCTTCGGTGGTGAAAGCATTAGAGCGATGACTCGCGTTTTGTCCACGATTAGAGCTTCTCAACTAGCCACCAAAGGTAGAGCGCAACGATCGGAGGGTAGAGAGTTGGAACGAAACTAATCTAAAAGTGTGTTCGACTAGGTTATGTAAACCACAGTGATCACGGTGATGTAAACAAACCATATACCCTCCGATCGTTGCACTCTACCCTTTGGTGGCTAGTTGAGAAGCTCTAATGGTGGACAAAACGCGAGTCACCATCACCACCGGAGATTCTGGACCTGTTTATACGACCGTGCTCTGGTATTACTACTATTACCTCTCTAGTTTTCTACGCGATTTGACGTACATACACTCGATTCTCCCAATATCAACGAAATCTAGACCAGACTCCCTCACAATATTAACGAAATTCCTTCTCTCAAATGTCACACAAATTGCGCATGTGTCACATCAATTGCGCATGCGTATTGCGTATAATAGAATATTTTAAGCATTTTAAATTGCGCGCGAATAGCAACCAATCAGATGCCGAGCGCAACTCATGCGCTGTGTATCAAGTGAGATTAGGTATTTCACGTTGTGACGTCATAATACAAAAATGGCCATATAATGGTGCATAAACAAATATGATAAATGTATAATTAAATATTAAAACTGCAAAACAATGTCAAAAATGCCTTCACATCCGCGGGAAATCCTTCTAAATAATCTTTTTCTCACATTGTTTTGCACTTTTAATGTTTAATTATACATTTATAACATTTGTTTATGCACCAGTGTATGGCCATTTTTGTACTAATTCGAGGTAACTGCTGGTTAATATTGCGGGGTTGTTAATATTGCAGTGGTTAATATTGCGGGAATCGAGTGTACGTATATTACGTGGAAAACACCAAATTCATATGGAGTGGGGGGTTTTCTACGTAAAATACGTAATTTACCATAAGTATAAAACCATGTATAATACGTAAAAAACTTCGAGTGATGCGTGCGTCACTGCAGAACCCTGGTTGATATTGAGAACGGAATGCGGTTGATATTGCGAACATGTTGATATTGGGAACGTTATTATTAGGAACGTTGAGTCTACTGCTCACTCGCTTCTGATCACTTGTCGAAATTCCCGTTTTAGGTAAAGGATCCTACATGGGAACCGTCTTTTAATATGTATAGGTACCAATTTTCTGTATGACCAGGAAACTACACAGGAACCTACATAGGATCATTGTCAGTATTGTCACCTTTCCTTTAATGACACACACGTCAGAAACTATATGGGAACCTTAAGGGTATGTGATACTTTACCATAAGAGCAAATTAGTTATACCAATTATACATTCATAATAATAAATATTTTTAGTAAATAAGAGTCAATAAACCTTCCTCTCATGTAGACGAAGGTTTATTG
>CAJFCO010018487.1:331040-347861 GCA_904066015.1 Synergus gifuensis
CTCAAAACTGTTTCATTTTACGCAAAGAGTATTAAAATTATACATTTTTCGCTCTGTACGCATAATTATATTTAAAAAATGAGTACTTCTGCAGAGCGAAAAAATTCCTAAAACTGATAGTTGTTGAGTAATATGAGGAGATAGAATCTTTCAGCAACCCTTCCTTTTGTATTCGTGGTCGTGATCTCGTCGGTATTACAGGTCTTTGCAGTAAGCTGCTCGACTCCACGAACTGCTCCGAGCACGAAGGTGAGCTTTTCTGCAAAGTCTGCCACGCCCGCAAATTTGGACCCAAGGGCTACGGTTTCGGTGGTGGAGCAGGTTGCTTATCCATGGATCAAGGAGAGCACCTCAAGAGTTCCGAGTGAGTGCATCTGCGGTCGCCCCCTTCTGTAAATACCCTGACCACGACACCCACAAAATCAATCTACCAATAGAACGATCAATCAACCGTGCATGATTCCCTTCTGATATATTAGAAAAGAATTATGGAGCAGCGCGCCGTCAATCGGGCAGATGAACAACTATCAGGAATCAGGAGCATGCATCATTAAAACAATTAGAATCCCCCCTTTTCGTACACACTCTGTATTCACAAAATGTTTTTGTAATACTTTTTACATCTCCTCTTTTTGTCTCCCAAACAGTACGAACGGGACTCGTCGTTGGTCCAATCTAAATTGTGTTTCCTCATTTTTTATTCTTTTTCTTATTATCCACCTTCTCTATCATTTTTTCTGTTCTTTCGTAAAAAATCGTCTATTGTTAATAATAATATTAATGTAATTACTATTATTTTTAATGAGAAAGATGATGCACTATTGTTAAATCTAGTAGAATGTGACAAGCTGGTGAGGTGAGTCTCTCATCAAGTCGGCTTGCTATTTATTACGTTATTATTGTCGCTGCATTAGCGTACAAAACACACTTAGGTATAGGAACATTTGTACCATCTGTATTAAGTGCTACATTAAAAAAAGTATATCTTGATTAATAAATAACACAGTAAATGTGAAAAACATAAAGCTGCTCGGTTAAATAGTATGTGCTACCCTGCCCCCTTCCCGCCAGCCCCGCCGAGTTCGAGCCATGGAGGCCGATTGATAAATCCGATCACACCCACACACACAGAATCCGTGAAAATAAATATGGTGAGCACCGAGTATTCCACCCGCGTGAAGCCGCTTCCCGCGTTTCCTGCACGGCCTCTCTTCGTTATAACATCTTAACCTCGCTAACTCTTAACCTCAGATAGCCGTCGATTTGCTCGCAAGTTGAAGAGTCTCGAGACAAAGCGAAAGCAGACAAACAAAATTTGAAAAACAAATTTCCAAAAACAAATTTCCAAAAAACAAATTCAACCTAGACCCTCAGCTCTTGCCAATAAATATTTTTTTCGATCGTGCGATTTAAAAAAAAAACATCCATTTGGCATGAGTTGAGCATCAAGGTGGACTTTTCGTAAACAAATGATAGGGATTGGAATAGACCTTCCTTACCATAATATTCGAATGAAGGAGAACTTTGAATTGGGCAATCTACAGAGTCAACAAATTGGCAAATCGTGAGTCAAATTTAATAGCAAACGTTAAACTGGAAGCAGTCCAATTTCAAGCGAAACAAGATATTATAAGGTTCATGAACACATCCTGAAATAAAAGTTATGGATGCATTCATGAACTAAATATTCATCAAGTCTAATTTAAGAATTCAATATTCACATTGGAAAGTGAACACCTATTCCTATGATTGACTTAATCGATACACAGGAGGTTCTCGAGGTTCTTTAGCAATCGCTCTGTCTCTTTTTTTTTGTACGTACCAACATCTGCTTCTCGGCTCTCCTCTCTCGGGGCTCGGCGGAAGCCACTCGCGTGGTTGGGGAAGACTAATCTTACTAACATGTGCCTAACACTTTTAGTGTCTTACATTTAACTCCATAGAGTCTCGTTATGACCGATTGTCTTTACTAGTCTTTCTTCGGTATTTTTCATTCATGTACTTCTCTTCTATCTTTGAGCCTATTTCTTTAATTGTAGTGCATTTCATGATGCGAGAGGTGAAAGTGAAATCAACCTTGGTTCCAAAATTTGTTCTCAACATGACGTCCTAGGGTATTGTTATGATTCGAACCTTTCGTCCCAAACATGACACTGCAGCGCTTTGGTCTGGTTCGAACCTTTCGTCCCGAACATGACGCTACAGCGTTTGGGTTCGTTTCGAACCTTTCAACCCAGATATAATGCTGGCGCAGAAAATTATACTCCATATCTCGGAGGATTAGAGACTGATTCACACTCACTGATCGCATCAACTTTATTGTAGTCTGTCTGTTTTTTTTTACCTCATCACACGTTGGAGTCACAGACTTGAGACTGCGAAGACTGCAAAGTTGAAAGTTCGATATTTGTGGGTCTGAGATCTGTATTATTTGGAATTAATAAACTCTTGAAGAAGATAATAATCTCTTCGTGTTGATCTCAGTTCCCAGCAATTGCTCCAGCGTGTCTCAATGATGTGAATCCTGAATATTAACGGATTTTTATTTTTTAGTGACACGATGAGAATATCAAACGCTGTCATGGAACCACGCGCGATTGCTAGAGCTCCAGATGGCCAAGGATGTCCCCGATGTGGTGGATTTGTTTACGCAGCCGAACAAATGCTTGCTCGTGGAAGGGTAAGTGTGGATAATTGTCAGGATTCTTTTACCGGATGCGCAGTATTAGATTTACCTTGATGCCACGACTGCATTCTTTCTATTTCTATTTTCAATATGAGTCTCCAGTCAGCAGTGGGATTCAAATGCCATAAAAGTTTTCGAATTCGAAAGGACCTCTTTCTTTATCACCTCAGGATAGAAAGAGAGTTTCGTTCGAATTCGAAAACTTTCACTTTCTCTGCAGTTCTGCAGTTCTGCGAAATTTTCAAAATCTCATAGAATCTTGGAAAATTCAAAATCTGTAAAGCTGGTTTAAAGTAGAAGTAACTCATTAATCATACAGGTTCTTCGAAAAATTAGAGCCGCGCAGTCTCGTCCAGAAGCAGGTTTCAGAAATATTTCAAAGTAAAGGCAGTTAAGATAGTATCTAAAAATATGTTTAATAGCGTTTGGCTTTGAGGTATCGCGTGTTATATATTTTTGAGCCAATGCCAAGTGTGTGGCCCGCGATGCGCTTAGTTAGTCAGTCCTATGATGAAATGTGTAATTTCATAACAATGAGGGGAAAAAAGTAGAAATAGCACGCCGTGTGTTGCCATTGGTGGCAACCCAAAACTTTCCCAGCATCACACTTGGCACACGAGCCAACGCCATTCGTTCGAAGAAGCTCGCTCAGAGTAAAATGTAAAATAGCCTGGCCAAGAACTCTGGATTAATCGAATGAAGCTAATTGCCTTACCAGCTGCCCATCTTCCTTCCCATCGATGTAATCAAAATATAGAAAGCTTGTCGCATTAACGTCCCGTAACTACTGAATCATAATTCCGTTTTGAACACTCCTTGTTCTATTTTAGAAAAGGCCTTAAATATTCACGACGACGTTTCGCAGCGAAATCCTGATTTATAATTTACTGATTATCATAATTCATATCAGAATTCTTCTAAACTGAGTTTCAATTTTCATTATGAATTTTGAATCAGTGCTTCTTCCGTTTTGAAAATCTATGTGTTAAATTTAACTCTCCTCCTTATTTTTTTGAGAAATGCAGATTCTTTGGTGGTTTTGGATCCAAGTTATAACCTCAAAAGTCTATTTGCTCATTTTTCTGAACAAATATTGTAAGTAGGGGAAGGTAGTCAGAGTCGGACTCGAATTTTTATGTTACAACTAGAATCCGAGACCCTTAATATAATTATTTTACTATATCAAACTTTTTTTACGTTTTGGTTTAATTAAAAAAATTTAAGTTGTAGTAGTTACTTACAAGTATGGAAAATTTTGGAAGGGGTCAGAAGTATAGAAAGAGTTGTGGGTTGGGATTAATCCAGTAATTTCGTCATTTCGGGGTCAATAGGTTCCTTTACTCAAATTAGACTTGGCTATTCAGCTCCTGATCCATAATATCTGAAACCCTTATTTATTTTAAGTTTTCCATTTCTTATAGTGGTTGAGGAAAAAATTTTTGAAAAAATCATCGCGCTTCGCGCTTTGAAATATTTGCTCGTCGCGCTTCATGCTCTGGAGTATTTATAATCGTCGAGCTTCGCGCTCTACGTTATTTAACAACAAAAACGACGGGAGGCAAATTTAAAATTAAAATTTTTTTTTTTAATTTTACACAAATTCTCTGATGAGAATGTAAAGATATTTTGATCTTATGAAATTATTAATTCGTGAATATAAATTGCAAAGTCGTGGTATCAGGGTCAGAGAAAATCTGGCACCTCAAGACAGGCAAAAAGCCAGCGATTACAGCAGCGCGTAGTCATTGCGGCTTCTTATGATTAGGGCTACCATAAACAATGCTACAAGTGCAAACTCTGTCTGCGGACCCTGGACTCTACGCTTCATTGCGATGGTCCCGATAACGAAATATATTGTCGAGGTACCTTTCGTCTGAGAATCTACCCTTAGAGTTAGTTTTTTTTTTCTTATTTAGCCACTACTTTCTTGGTCCCCTCCCAAAAATCCACTTCGCGACATTGTGGATTGAGTATTTGACTATTATTCCCACAACTTTTGTTGTAAACTAAATTCCATATTCCAGACAACATATGCGTCGACTAAAAAAAGTTAACTTGAGGAGATGAAATTTGTAATATATTCTAAAAACCCTCCTGTGGATGATACCAGAACATAAAATTGTTTCCTCGTGTGTGCACAGCGCAAAGTATTTCGAATATATTCATTCATGTTATCTTTGGCGAACGTTTCGGATTGAAATTCATTCCGAACCAATTCGAAATTTTCCGAATCAATCCGGAATAACAATTTTTTTTTTTAATTTTTGTTTGTGCCAAACAGTTGTATATTGCGTTCCGATCTTATTCGCAGGAAGTTTTCAATCCGGATCAATCCGAAGCCCATGCAAAATTAATCCGAACTTGTAATCCGAATGAATCCAGTTAAACCGAATTGACCGCATTCATTCGGATTGAAACTTCGGATTGATAGGAATCATTCAGATTGAAAGTTCGGATGAATTCTGCTTAATTCGGATTGACGGTTTGGTTCGGATACAAATTCCGGAATGATTCGAATAGAATTCGCAATCTAAAACTTTCGCTACGGATGCGCTATATTGATGTTGCAATATAGTCTTCATTTTCATTGGTCTGCGATGCGTATTACTCAAAGTAAGGTAACCACGATTATCGACTCCATTTGAGGTTCTGTATTAGTTATCCGATCTCTACCTTGACGGCATTTTTTTGTTGTTTGTAATAAAAATTTAGGACCAGATAAATCTTATAGTTCCTTTAATTTACAAGATTTTTAACTCGATATCTTAATAAATGTAGAAATAGCATTGCAGGGACAAATATCGGTAACATACGGATTGAATAACTGATACATAGCCATAAGTCTTGGATTCATGTTCTAACCTTAAAATTCAATTTCTTCCTTTTACTTAGTAAATAATATAATTAGATAGTTTTTCCTTCTACATCGAATCCTAGTAATTCTTAAGTGTAAAATGGGAAGTTTGAATTTTGCGATTAGAATTTGTATCCAAGGCTCTTATCCACTACATCGAAATGTAAAGTCGTTAGCGAATATTTACAAGGAATGTGCAAAATGTCTTCGGTTAAGAGGATTCTTCTTATTCTGAAGCAATTTTTCCTCAACAATATGGTATGTAAAGTATTCCTCATAATTTGAGAGGATTGTTCTCTTCTAGAGAGGATTTTCCTCTTAAATGAAGAAGCTCCTTTTAAAGGAAGAGGAAAAATCCTCTCAATTGAAGAAGTTCCCCTAAACTGCATTTCATGCAATCCTCTCATTTGAAGTGGATGTTTTTCTACTTTGTTACCTCATTCCGAAGCCAAATTCGAATCCTAGAACACTCTCGTAGAGCACAAAGTGCGTACCGTAGATTTTAAAAATTGATCCAATTATTTCCGTTGACCTTTCCAAAAGTTTCAGTGACTAACAAACAATTCCCTTTGTGTCTCGTGTAGCAATGGCATAAAGAATGCTTTAAATGTGGCCAGTGCTCCAAGAGATTAGACTCTGTCAACTGCTGCGAAGGTCCTGACAAGGATATCTATTGTAAAGGTGAGAAGACCGTAAGCGGCAATTCCAAGAAGATGCGATATGCCGATCACATAATCTTCATCTGCGCAACATCACTAAAGCCCTTTTTTCATTATTCTTCAGCTGAAGTTATTATCTTATCTTTCATTCAATTGAAGAAAACTGAAAGTTGGCGATTTAGTGATGCTGGAGATGAATTGGGTCTGAGGCGTTTAATGTTCTTAGTTGTGGCATATTACATCTTCGATGATGCCAGAAGATAAACGACAATAAGTTAATGGGTATTCTCTGCAGTATGCTACGGAAAGAAGTTCGGACCGAAGGGTTATGGTTACGGCCAGGGTGGCGGCGCCCTGCAGAGCGACTGCTACGCCAATGGGTGGGTTTTCAAGCTGAGAAAGGGCATACATGAAATCCCGCCTCGGCCTTTCTACGCTCTCATTATATGATGCGCTTATCTGCTTAACAGCTTGCTATCCGAAGAAATTTGGCCCGCGAGGTATTGGCCACGCTGGTGTCATGTTCATCGGGCTGCAGTGCGATATTGAGGACGAGGGGTACGAGCCCCTGTATAATCTTTATCAATTACAGCGCATTTCCTTCGCCGCCTTAACGCTTTACGCTCTTACTGATCCACCAAAATTTGTAACCAATTCGCATCCCAATATTTGCATACTACTCTATTTTCCCAAAATGGAGTCCAAAGAAGGGTATCCCAATAAGAAGCTTCCCATTAAACTGTATTAAATGAGTTCAAATATCATCGAATTTAAAATGTATTGAATACCTAATTAATCCCGTTTCTAAAATATGCCATTTTCAGCATAAAAGCGGTCTCACCTTAGATCAATGAGGTTACCGAGAAACAATGCTCACTTTTTTAAAATGGTTGATATTAACTCCTTATTAAGTCAAATTATCGCTTAAAACGAATTTGCCGAAAAAAATACTGCCCAGGTGTAGCTCTCATAGAAAACTACTGCGCAGTATTTTAGAAATTTTTTTTTTTTTAATCACATAAGTCTTTGTATAGGTTTTTATATAGGATCCTCTGTGTGGCTATGTTATTTTTCAAAGAAACCTCATCGATCTGGGGGGTAATGCCAAAAAATTAGAATTTCAGTTTTTAGGGAGACCCCAATGCATTAACCTTGGATTGAGAAACTTTAATGTAACATAAGTTTGAAAACCTTCTTGAAGCAACCATTTTGAAGATCTTTAGTAACCAGTCTTCAAAAGCTTTTTTTTTTGAGTTCTCATTTGTGATCCAAGATCTTCCTTTAACACATCTTTAAGATTTCTCATTAATAGCCTTCTTTCGTGTTCGAGTGGTCAGTTGCTAGAAGTGGAACATCGAGTCCATAATCTCGAAAAATCTGCATATAAAATGAGTTTACAAAACTCTGATGTTCCGCATCGACATTATAGATGTAATCCAATCTCAAGAATAACAGTTTTTATTCATCTTTAGTGATGCTGCTCCCCGCACGACTGTGGTTGACACTGCAAGGATTCAAGCTCCACCCGGCAAGGGATGTCCTCGTTGTGGTGGTGTAGTTTTCGCTGCAGAGCAAGTGTTAGCCAAGAGCCGTGAATGGCACAGAAAATGCTTCAAGTGTCGAGACTGCAACAAAACCCTGGATTCAATCATCGCTTGTGACGGACCCGACAAAGATGTCTATTGCAAAACCTGCTACGGAAAGAAATGGGGACCTCATGGATATGGATTTGCTTGCGGGTCCGGATTCCTTCAGACCGATGGTCTCACGTGAGTTTTCTCATCTTTATTATTTCTCAAGTAATTTCTTATTTGCTGAGAACAGAAGCACATCTAACTGATTTGAATTTTTTAGTGAAGAGGAGATTTCGAATAGCCGCCCATTCTACAACCCCGATACGACATCAATTAAAGCGCCAGCTGGCCAAGGATGTCCACGTTGTGGTGGTATGGTATTCGCTGCGGAACAGCAGCTCGCAAAAGGTACCATGTGGCACAAAAAATGCTTTAACTGTGCTGAATGTCACCGACCACTCGATTCTATGCTGGCTTGTGATGGTCCAGACAGGGAAATTCACTGCCGCGCCTGCTACAGCAAGTTATTCGGACCTAAAGGATTTGGATTTGGCCACACTCCGACTCTTGTCTCAACGAATGGCGACCATGCCCCATCATAGTAAGTATTATAGGTATAGATTCCCTACCAACAAATTTTAAAAATCAAAAAGCTCAGTTTTCTTACTTTTACGTTATGGTTTAATAAAAAACATTTGTTTTTGGTTCCAACCTATGAAATGCACTCTTTAACTTGAATACTTTTTTCAGTATCGACTCAAAACCTCAGCTGGGATCGAAGAAAAATGACGGACACGGATGCTCCCGTTGCGGATATCCAGTATACGCCGCCGAGCAGATGATTTCAAAGAACAGAGTATGGCACAAGAGATGCTTCAGTTGTGGAGGCTGTCATCGTTCCTTAGATTCGACGAACCTCAATGACGGACCCGATGGCGAAATTTACTGTCGCGGTTGCTACGGCAGGAATTTCGGTCCACGAGGAGTTGGTTTTGGAATGGGAGCGGGTACCCTGACGATGGCCTAGACCTAAGCTACTGTAGGATTAGATTTGACTTACCAGAGTCAAACGAGACGAACGAAAATATTTTAACCATCTCTATCTTCTCCATACATGATCACTTTGAAAAGCGCGAAGCATCTACCAAGAACTGCACAAACGACCAACTGGGCTTCGATGGCCTCGAAAGACACCGAAAGACGATGGAAGAACATACAACATACAACAAATTCTTTTTTCCCCTTCCTTATATTATTATTCTCGATCCCTCTTTTTTATTAATCCGTTCTTCTACAAATACGATTGACGAATGACGCAGTGTCGTAATTGAGAACTTTTTGATTTGAGAGTAACTTTCTTCTCGGCAAAAATTTTCTACGTCACTGGTTGAAACCGGTCTCGAATCACAAATACTTTAAGGATAATTCTAAAAAAAGGACAGTGTATATCGGCAGACTTTCAAATAAATAAAATATTGTCCGAGTCACCGATTTCGCGAAAATTCCACTGTACCTTTTTTAGACTATTCTAATGAAGTAAAGTCTTCGAGATCCGAAAGCTCGACTCGAAATGTATCGTTTCATTTCATTCATCAAGATTTTAAGATATCATGTGACAACAACGTAGCGAAAGCGATAATTATTTTAAATAAATATATCATTAAATAAAACAAAAGGACTGAAACAACCGCTAGGCGTCCACAGACTGCCACAGGGCACAGACTGCTTCGTTTGGCGTTTGGCTAATCGACATTCCGCTGTTCAGAGGACGAAGGAGAGGGAAACGAGCGGTGGCCATGTGAATCTCGAATGAAACGAGCGCCACCGCTCGTCAGGTTTCGTTACTACTTATTGGACATACTTTCGCTTTCCCGATTTTTCAACAAGATCTGAAAGCGGTATCGATGAGACAGAAGATCTTGGATAATAAACCATATTCCTCAAGATCCGATTTTTAATTTTTCAACTCAGCTTTTTGTTTCTTGAGCTGCTCGGAATTTGTCCGAGTAATTTTTTTCGAGTATCTTCAACTAAGAAAATTCTATTTTCCTGTCAATACTGCTTCAGAATAACTAGGGAACCATAGTAAGTACGAATATGGTGTAAAACACTAATTTTATATATTTATAGCAACAACTGTACAAGTTTCGATCACACATAATGATATACTTAATCATAAAAGTAACCTTTTATTTGGTTACCACCAATGGCGGAGTGATTCAGCGTCGGTCTCTCTTCTTCACAGTGTCCGTCAGCACGGAAGTCAACAATTTTATGGAATATTTGCAGGTCTCATTACTACCACGCAATCTCTAACTTCTAACTTATAATTTTAGCGAGAGCCTATCACTGGAATTCCATTCGTCTTATGCGGATAGATTTTAACAAGGAACACAAGATTACAACACCTCATGTTATACTTAGGTTAAGTTAGGTTATGATCAATAAACAAGCTGAAGCATATTTCCAAGTTGACAATCCTTTAGTTTAACAAAAAAAAGTTTTATTTTGTAACAAGACTTAAAAGAAAAAACCAGCCCTATGCATTGCCCCCACTCTTTTAATTTTCTAGTGTTCGGGCTGATGAACTAATCCGGTGGATGACGCAATGCCTTTTAACGTCGTACTGATCGCAGCGCCATCGCACAGATTAGTTCACTGGTCTGCAGTCGTATTCCGACGCCCTAAAAATTTTCGAATCCCACTGAAGGATTTTAAGCCAATCTACTAATATATACACCTTTACATAGTCGATTCAAGGAGCTGGAAAAAACTGATATAAATTAAAAATTAAATATAGTTTCCAAAGCAACCTAAGTAACTCCAGGGGCTCGGTTTTGTAAATTCCCGTTATTTTTCCATTTCACTTTTTGCATGGTTTTCATTTTTCATTTAGTGCTTTTTGCTTTCTCTAGATGCAGAGATCTAGTCAGTTTTGAGGACATTATATGTCACTAACGAAGTTAGATAATTTTTAAGGATGTTTAAATTTTCATGTTTTAAAATTTAGTGTTCATGAAAAATTTTCTTTTATATTTTATACTATTTCCTACACTATATTCCAAGTCTCTTTTCCAAACCTTTTTTCCCAATCCCTTTTCTAATCACTTTTTTCAACTCTCTTTTCCAACCTCCTCTTCTAAACCCTTTTTCCAACCCCCCTTTTGAACCTTATTTTCCAAACTATTTTTACTATCCCTTGTTCCACTCGCTTTTCAAACCCTTTTTCCAACTCTACCTTATTCGAACCTTTTCAACTTTCTAGAATGCAAAATGAAAATTTTGAATGATTATTTCAATATTTCCAATTAATAACAATTGAGAAGTTTTTTTTTTTTGCAGCGTAAGGTAAACACTTTAAACCTTTTTAGTTATCATTATCATATTTCGAACATCATCAGTGCCGCTTACAACCTCAAAATTGAATGGATCTTCGAATTTATAAAAAGCAATAATTTAAAAAACAGAACACGAAAAGCGAAAAGTTACATAATCATTAATCAGCTCCCAAGAGACCATCTTCGCCGAATACTTCACCCTTGGTATCACAAACCAGGTAGGATTTATCAATTCGGATTGGTGTTTAACTAAACGTTTCAGCTAAAGTCTTGTCTTCAACAGGCAAAGTTGAATAAAAATCCAGTGAGAGAATAAACTAAAGAATTAAAATAAATTTAGAAACTGATCAGAATACTCTTTTTCGGAATACAAATGTGTCTATAGAGCGAAAAACCCATTAATTTTAATACTTTTTGTATCAAATGAAGAACTCGAAACATAAAATTCAATTTATACAAAAAATATTAAAATTATACCTTTATTTTAAAAAATAAGTAACCATAAAGAGCAGACAAATATCTATTTCTAATATTTTTTAAAATGAAGTCGAATTTTTGGGTTGTCCAAAACCCTTAATTAAATTCCAGGAGGTTCAGGGACGCAGTACTTAGGTAAATCCTACCTAGCCTTACATACACAGCGTTTATTTACATCGGTTCTTCGTCAGGTTAATTAGTACAGATTCGCAGTTTTTAGGGGCAGGGGATCGAGAAGGTAGGGCGGCAGGGCCGTAGAAAATGGTCTAGGGCTGCAGGATCCCCACGCACTTCCGCCTCCGGAACTGCCTCGGCCGTTTGGTGAATTGCCCTCACCATGTCCATCTGAATGTTTAATATTCACTATATTCTGATTAGTGATTGGCTTGACTTCTGTCGAGGAAAGGACACTGTTGGACCCACCAGGTGGCGTTGCCGGACTTCTGGGTGAGCGTCCTTCAGTTTTAACGCTTCCCGTCACCGGACTGGACGCGCCACTGTCGGCTCCAACACCGCCTTGTGTCGTCGACTTTTGTTGTGCCAACCGCTCCTGTTTTCTGAATTTTGCACGGCGATTTTGAAACCACACCTAAAACAAGGAAATTTGAGTCAGTTTTTTATTGAAAGCTTTTGGCGTATTTATTATGTATAGGTGATTGTTAAATTGAAGGCAAACTTGATCAAGTCCAATACTTTAAAAGTTACAAAATAGTAGGGTCGGTGCACCTGTTTTGGTCCTGTTGTAGCCACCAGCAATTTTCATAATTTATTGCGATTCCGTTGGCTCTATTGCATTTTGACTTTATCTCTTTCACTCTGACGATTTTCTCCTTTATGTTTTGCGTTTTTTGCTGCCATAGGACGGCACCCTTATTTAAATTTGATTTAAACACATTTGTGCAGTGCAATTGTAGGTAAAATTACCACGTCACTAAATTACGAGCGTGTTTCCCATCTTTTATATTTTATATACTCCGCGTCAGCTAGCCGACTATTCAGCACGAAGTAGTATAAGGAGACCCAACTCCATCTGCGATTCCGGAAAATTGTGCTAGCATTTTTCCGAACACACTTCCTATAGCATTTTGTCAGAGATTGGCCCAGTAACGGATTTTAGCGCCTCTTGTGAGAAATTTTTGTAACGTGTGATCCATATGGTTGTATTTGTAAACACTGTATCGTGACATCGTGACTGTATGTGTATACTGTGTGAAACCGGTGTTTTTGTGTTTTGTTTTCATGTTATTTGTTATAGAGTGCCGTATTTGCAGTTAGAAAGATAAGTGTTTGTAAATGAAAAGCAAATGCAACATTTATATTTCATATAATTTATAATCTCACGAAATTATAAACGGCACAACGAAAAAGGCAGACATATTGTGAAAATTTAATAATAGTTTCTAGTTTTCCCACGAGGCGCTACAATCCGTTACTGGTCCGATCTCGACAAAATGCTATAGGAAGTGTGTTCGGAAAACTGCTAGCAGTTCTTACATTAAAGTCGGGTCTCCTTATACTACTTCGTGCTATTCAGTCATCCCTACTCTTTATACTTTGCGACGTCATTTGCATTCGTCCACTCCACTTGGTGCCGGGTAAATGCAAGTGGCGTAGCAAAGTACATAGAGTGGGAATAACTGAACTGTCGGCTCGATGACGCGGAGTATATAAAATAAAAAAGATGGGAAACTCACTAGTAATTTGATGACATGGTAATTCCCTACACCCCATGTGGAAAAGCCGGTTGGGGCCTAAATGGGCCCCAGTTGATTTGCCCAACTCCCAATTAGGTTCCTCGATCACACCCCAACAAATACCCAACTACTATTTGGGTTCTAGTCGGGGTTGTAACGCTGAGTAGTGCTTATGCCCAAAATGGGGTTACCCTCTTAATGCCCAATGAATTTAAATAAGATAAATTATTAAACTTTCATCATAATTGTTCACGAGACACATTCAAAATCACAACTAAAATACTATTTTCCTAATAAAACTATTATATTTCAAGATTTTTTTACAAATAGGGTTGCCCAGTTGGGCCCATATTGGAGCCCAAATAATAATTGGGCTTAAGGGTATGTGATACTCATTATCTCTATCACAAAAGTAATTCCCAATCATTCATTTTCTGAACAATTAAACCATTTATGTTAACTCCAAATCGAGCCAAAGGTTCGTGTACATTTACAACTAATGAACAAATTCGTCGAAACTCAAACGCGAAACAAATCCTCTTTTCTCTTTTTCTTTTTATTCATTATTTCGGGTTGAACTATGTCGAATAAAATGTCACGGTTAAATTCTCCAATCACTTGTCGACCTTCCCTCTCAATTTTCTCTTTTTTCAGTAGGATCTCTCGGAGCGTAAAATCCGCGATCGTAATTGGCTGAAGCTGGCAAATGAAATATTTAACAAATAAAACAAACGAAAACGCGGTGACCTGCATGTTAAAGTAGAGGATTTATTTGCTTTAACGTTTGTCTGACCAGTGGTGTGTTTGCACGTGAATCCTCCCGAATCCCCCTCGTCCACATGGCCGGCTACAGTTCTACCCGGACGGGTTGATCGAGGGTTGAGGCAGGGAAATGGAAGGTGGAAGGTGGGAGGAGGCATAGGACTCCATGATGAACGTGATTGCCCTTTCCGGATGGCAAACACAGCTATTGGATTTTTATCAGCTGTTGTTGCTCTTGTCGTTTCGGATCAGAACGAGCAATTCCCGACTGTTGAATCGAAGACTCTCTTAGAACGACAAGCCTTTTCCATTTCTGCTTAAAATAAACGGATATGAATGGTTAAGTTTTACACACTTGCAATCCGAATATTAATAAATAGAATCAATTTATAGTAATCCAGATAATAATCGTATACCGGCTCGTAACATTTTTTACATCCTGTTGGATGTAAAGGGATAGAAAGGGATAGAAATTTTTGGATTCTTAGAGATTTTCTATCCTTTCCAAGTACACACTTTGCATTCATCAAACGATATCTTTTTCTATCCGTATGTGTATCCGTAGTTTTTACTGAGCTCTATCTTTTCCTATCTCTTTCTATATTTACTATTTACCGAGTTTTCTAAGAATTGTAAAAGATTTCAATGAATTTAAGTGATTTCTAAGGTTTTCGTGAAATTTTAAGGAATTTCAAAAGGTTTGTAAGAGTTTTATGGGGTATTAAGGAATTTTAAATGTTATCCTGAGATTTCAAGGAATTTTATGAGTGTTCTAGTAATTTTAAGTGATTTCAAAAAATTTTTCTGAGCTTTAAAAGATTTTGTGAGAATTTTAAAGAATTTCATGTTTGATAAGATTTCTAATTATGTATAAGGTAAAGGGGACTGGAAAAGTATTTTAGAAAAAAGGTTTAGAATTGGGGAAAAAAAGGTTGGAAAGAACGTTTAGAAGAAGTAATTGAAAAAAAAGCATTGAAAAAGTATTTCAGGAGAAAGGGTTTGAAAAAGGGTTGAAAAAAAGGGTTTGGAAAAAGATGTCTGGAAAAGGGGGTAGGAATAGAGGTTTTTTAAACCCCTTGGTAGAGACTATAGAGAGGTTTGTCTTTTTCTTTTTTTCTTAATTTGATTTAATTCCAAATTTCCATTATGGGAAAACGAGAAAGTTGGAAAAAGGGCTGTAGAAAAGATGCAAACCCGTTATGGTAGTGAGCATATAAAACGCATTCAATTTTCACGAAACGTGTCTGCAACTCGATGAACATTTTGGGAATTGCTATACGTGGCGAGGTGATTCCCGACGACTTCTCGAACAGTCTCGTTCTCCAGGCAGTGGGAGATGATGCTCAGCAGGATAGTTTTTAATCACTGTAAGTGGATCTACATAGAGTTCGCAATTACCAGAGCATACACGACCATGGGCCCCTTGTGTATCAACCAACCCCCGACAAATGCCAGCCATCAGCCACCAGCCACTGTTTTCCCCATTTTCATCTCCCCTTCCCACGACACTCATCCTATACAGGAAGCAGGATCGTAACTACGATCCAGTACCAAAAATCCCACTAAAAGATATTTAAGGAACTTGAGTAGAAATTAATCTATTAATAAATTGAATTTATCTATTTAATAATAGTATATAAGACAGTAGGTAATAATTTACGAATATCATAATAAGTTTATTATCGTATTTTTTGCATAAAATGAAACGATTGAATTTTTATATTAGAACTCAAGACCAATGCCCTGGAGATTAATGTATAAATGATTAAATTGATTTGGATGATTATTTATTGAGAATTCTGAATGTTACTCGAGTGAAAAGAATCAGCATTAAAAATATAAAGTTTATATATATATATATAATTTATGTATATATGTATATATATACCGAATTCATTCTATTGCTTGTTAGCTACTGGATTTTAATACTAGAAGAGGGTGGACAATTTCCTGAAGGCTAATTCATTGAATAAATACAAACACGATTTAACGCTGAGGGTGCTCAGGGGTTAAATAGAGTTTTGAAATCCAAATGAGACGGCATGACAAGATGACAAGCTTTGTTATAAGAAACCAGAAAGTTTGTTCCTATAAGTTGATTTTTCAAATTTTCGATTTTTTTTTTTTTTAATTGGTGATGTTTATAAAGCTATACTCGTATATTATATATATCCGGACGAGACCCTCGTCGGCATTTCTATTTTCGATAAAAATATTTTAATATTGTTGGACATTTACGGGGCAATGATACAGTAGTAATATCTCATTAATACCAAAATTTGTCAATAATGAAACAGGCAGGCATTGAAGAGTTTTTCACGTTGAAACTAAACATATCCGGTAAAAATAAGGAAATCCCAACATTATTCACACTTGATTATTTATAAAAATATAACAAATGGTTATATTTATATATTGGAAAATTTACTAATTTGTATATTGTTGACAAACATGGAAAAATATATTTCTAGGAACTTTAAACAGGTTGTCGTAAAAATTATTAGTAATCTGCTTAAAGAACTACATGTTTTCATATTTCAAGAATTAAAAATTCTCAATTATTTTGTCTACTAGCAAAAGGTGTGCAAAAACGAGAAATTAATCGGTCGCGGATCATATAATTGCAAGTGAAAATAAACAATCGCTTTGAGCAATCCCTAAATCATCATTAATTTTCCTCAAATTTTGAGAAAAATTTTTATTACCCATGCTTTTGAAGATTTTGATGCATCGCATATAAATTTCCAAAAACAGCTAATTTTTTTTTAATCTGCACT
>CAJFCO010018487.1:357861-367934 GCA_904066015.1 Synergus gifuensis
GTGGTTTTTTAATATTTTTAAAATCTCAAGAGAAAAACACCATTTTAGAAAAAAAAATAAAATAAAAAAAAGTGTATAGACTGCCGTAATAGTTACTTTTAAACTATAAAAATCTAATACTTTTAATGCTTACATTTTTTTTCGTATACATTTTTTAAATATTATATTCACCATAAATTAAATCTTATTCACAAAGAAAAATATTTCATTGTAATTCTACAAGTGTAATTATACAATTTAATTGTAAATCTACAAGTGTGAATATTTCATTTCCAAATACTATCCAAATTTTAAGACACTGAACCCAAATTAACTCTCAAAATTTGAATCTGTTTTTACTGAGAAAAACAGAAAATTATCCTTGACATGAGACCAGCTTTTTTTTAGACAACTGCTATTATCACTATTATTGTGGATCTAAATTGCACTAAATCTTGTTGCAAATGTCGAGTATAAGGATCCGACAAATTTTGCCAGATTAAGACGTCCCATCCAACACAATTTATATTTAAATTTTCTATTCTCGTAAATTTTATCGACAAGGAACTTTCGTTCGCTAACATGATTTTTTTTAAATTAGCAAAACTCTAGAATATCTTATAATTCTACCACCAAATGTAAAGAGTAAAATTTTTTAAGGTTCCTCCCCAATTGGAAAAGGATCAATTTATCAAAATATGATTAAACTAGATCCTACTTTTCAGGTTATGAATCAGTCAAAAAAGATTATTTTGTCGTAAATCAATATTTTACACTTGGTAGCCGAAATTAAAAATACTCTAATACTTTACTAAGAAAAAGTTCCTCGTCGTAAAAATTTGCCAGAATCTAAAATTTCTTCACAAATTTTACCGGCCGGGACCTTTAGTTCCGACATAACGTACCGGATTCGTATATGCATTGCGTGCTCAAATTAAAAAAACTGTAAAAAATTTCAATATAAAAAACCGGTATTAACGACTCTCGAAATAATTAACAATTTTTAACCTCCTAATCGTCAAATTAAGAAAAATTGCCAATAAAGAAAAAAGCGGCGTTCCTTCGCTTCGATTCAGATAAACTCAGAACAACTCACCTTGAAGATTGATCGTCGACGGGAAAATGGCAGCCGCGTGTCGATGAACTTCCTGGGATCTGGCTGCCATGACAGAACAGGTAGCATGGGCACCGTGATGCGCATGGGCATGAGAATGGGCCCCATGATGAGATCCCAAAGGCGCGCCACCACCAGTTCCAGCATTCCCAACATTGCTCGGGTACCCGGCTCGAGCCGCTGTGTACCGATAAGCCGCTTGACTCATTTGCGAACAGGAACTTAAATCGCCATAGCCACATTGCATCTCACTAGCCGCTAGGGCGCAACTGGACGCCTCAAATCCAGCTGCGGCCGCAGCCGCCGCCTGATTTAAGTACGAGTAGTCCATCCTCACTTGCGGGAAACGTTGTGACTCCGCCTGGCGATCGTTTCAACAATTAACCTCACGAACTCCACTGCATGAAGAACCCCAATTCAGCGGCAACTTTTTTTTTCTAGAATCCGTGGTTCCTTAGAACCAAGATCTAAATTATCGATCCAACTAACGATCGAATCGACCTTACCGACTAAAGGTAAATCGAAGGTAAATCTTTTCAAATCAATTGAAGGTAAATCGTTTCCGAATGAAGGCGAACCTTTTCCGATTCACGTCGAATCTTTTCCGATACACTTCGAATCTTTTCTGATTCGCGAAAAATCTCTTCCGATTGAAGGTGAATCTTGACCGATTCAAGGGTAAACTTCTAAGACGCGAAACGCGAGCGCGCGCGCGCGCGCAACGCGAGTTTACTTACTATTGAAAATCAAGCACCGGTCGCACCAGAAGAAGCGGAACCGTGGCGCCGTGGTAGCAGCAGAGGCTGGAGATAAAGGTTCCTCGATAGACACTCCACCTCTCCAACGTGGCGACGAGGTTATGAAGTAATCGGATCAGCAATATTAAATTATTGCGATTATCCGTGATAGGAAAGTTTTTCGTCCCGCTTAAGAGCGCCCGAGACGACCGACTGGTGGGTCTCCTCAAAATCAAATGATAAGCTTAATTCAATAACGGGTGGAGGGTGCGCAGAGGCGTGGCATCCAAAAGAGAGATGGCTCCGTATCTGGTTGAGGGTGAATCCGATTGGTTCAGCCTCGACTACTCCCGACGACTTCCACCCCTAACGACTCCTCCTATCCCAAATCCCTCAACCCCTTCCGGCACCCCTCGACAATTCCAGACACCCCCAACGACCATCATGGTAAAACGAATGCTCGCCGATGATGCCTAATGTTTCAAGTAGGCCTCGTGCAAAAACAGAAAAGTTCTTCGAGGAAAACTGATTTTCGCGAAATTAGTCCCTAGTAGTTCTTCTTGTACACTAAGGTGGTCCAAAATGACTTTTTTTGTAGAGGGCAAGGATTTCTCTAATTTTATTCGCAATCCAAAAAAAAAATTCTCTATTTTTTTATTTTCTTATTATTTTCTTTAAGTGCTATCTATTTTGACTTGGTTTCCCACGTAAAATGCATGGGGAAAAATCATATTTTGAAGGTTTTGGAATAATTTTTCAGGATTTGGGAAAATGTTACGGGAAATTATAGAGACTTGTTGAGAACTATTCAACAAAGAATTTCATGTATCAGACGTATGGATTTGATGCTCCTAACAAACCCCTACGGTGTAATAAAAACTACCCTAAAAGCCAAAAATGTCAATTCTTCATGAAATCGACCCTTTTGCGGATTTCATTCTCGTTTTTCTTTACTAGAAATTTTTTATTGATCTAGTGGAATATTGACCAAGATGGGTTAATTAATTTTCAATTATTTAAATACATTGTATTCGCTTAAACAAAATTAATAATATATATATTTCAAATACGCTTCAAAAAGTTTTCAAATATTGTATATATGTGTAATATTGTATATATTTTATTAGTATATGTATTGATAAGTAATTGTTGAAAAAATTCAGTAAAAAGAAAATTATTGTTTTCAACAACCAAAAGTTGTAATATTAATAAAAAAGAGAAATTTCCAATTTTATGGAAAAAATAATTGTTTAAACAAAATGTAATTTATTTGTCTAAATAATTGAAATTTAATTAATCAATCTTAATCTACATTCCACTAAAGTAATAGTAATAATTAAAAAATTTATTTAAATAATTGAAAATTTCCAGATTACCAATCAAATTGTGGGGATCAATGCCCTCCATCATGAAAAAAATTTTTGCCATATATTTTTGGATCACCCTATAGCAAATTTGAAAAATTATTTAAAATAATTTAAAATGCTTTAAAACTCTTTAAAAATCCATGAATTTGTTTTGATATCACATAACATTATTTAGGATTGTTAAAATTCTTCAAAATCACTTGAAATCCTTGAAAATCCCTTGAAAATTTGTAAAAATCGGTTAAATTTGGATGCATTTGGATTGACCAATTTATTTGGATTGAAAGTTCGGATTAATTCTGATTAATTCGAATTGGCGGATTCATTCAGATTAAAGGTTCGAATTGATTTTGAATGGGCTTTGGATTAATTCGGATTGAAAACTTCCTTCCGATTAGATCGGAATGAAACCGTTTGGTTCGAATACAAATTCTGGAATGACTCGGAAAATTTCTGATTCATTCGGAATGAATTTCAATCCGAAACTTTCGCTAGGGTTCGTAAAGAACTTAGTAAAAAAACCGAATCAGTTAGGCCATCAACTTATCTTTATTGTAAAATATTAATTTTTTCATAAAAAAATGAATGGGTAGACTCAATGTTTATCGACCGTGGAGTAGAGGGGGAGAAGACGATAATTCAAAAATTATTATATTAAGAAAAATGTGTTATTTTCTACATAATATTGTATTATTCTTCAAATAAACAGTATTATACTTATGTTATGGACTTATTAAGTATCGATAAGATAAGAACACACGTGACAGGCGCAGATTAATTCCTGAAATCTCTATTGGGAGCTCACCCATGCCTTCTGGAAAAATATGTAAACGTCTATTGGGAGGGCGACCCTCTGCCATTGGGCACGAGCCACTTTCTGATGATTTCTGTTCTAATCAGGAATTCAATACGTGAACGACCTACGAATATTTCTCTTCACCCTATCATCAAATTACATTAATTTCCAGATTTTTGGGAAGGGTTGCTTTCTTTTCTATTAAATGATCGTCTCCAGATTTGTGTTTAAGGAGATGTAATCAAAAAGTTCCTGAAGATCGAAAGCAAGTTAATCCAAATCAGTTCGGATTAAAAACTTTCTTCGGATTCATTCATATTAAAATATAATATAATATAAAGGGGAATAATCAGACCGACGGAAATTTTTCCATTCGAAATTTTCCCCATTCCTTTCCCCCTAATTAAAAAATAATAATCCATCGGTTTTTTTCGTATGCATCATGCAAAACGCGATTGATCTACCTGCTCACTTATTTATGGCAAGTGAAGACGGAGCCACGTGTGGGCGGATCAGCAACAGTGATATGCCTGTCATATCGACATTTGGACGTTTAGGGAGGTGTCTAAAGCAGTCCAAAGGTAAGGCTTGAGGTGCCCCGTGGGGCTTCGAAAACACGGCGAACACGGGTGCGACACTTGTGCCGCACTTGTTCTCACGAGTTCGAGAGAGGACTCCAGCTTCACCCTCTTCACGAATCTCATCCCCCCGGGAATTCACGGTACACAAAGTGCCACACGCTGCCGTTAGTTGTATTACACAGCCTCGAGCATCCCCACTACCTTGTTCACACGCAGGGTCGCAGTGAGAAAAAAAAAACCCAGTGAATCAATTTTTCGACCATTCATCCCCTTTTTTATAAACACTTTTCCAAACAGTGGGGTGAAGACGTGTTGTACATACTTCTGGTGTGTACAATGCACGAAGGAATAAAGATTGTAAAACACAAGTCCAGTTATGAACTTTGTTTTTCTTCTGAATTAGTCAAATATATTAATTATTAGGAAAATCCATCTTTCCTATATCTCCATATTTCTGATATAAAAATTAAACATAAATAAATTAATTCGAAATAAACGATAGAAAAAAAATTCCTCTCAATTTGGAAGCCCCTTTTGAAAAGCGAGGCCATTCTTGAACTCCCTTTCCAAATCACTTTTCTGAACCACTCATTACAAGAGTGAGAGAGAAAGGGGGAGGATATTTCCCGAACAGAATTACGAGGCTGACGGATTCATTCGGATTGCTTTTGAATGGATTTCTGATTAATTCGGATTGAAAACTTCCTTCAGGTTAGATCGGACTGAAACTGTTTGGTACAAATCTATACCAAGTGCAAGTGTCACTTAACGGTGTTCTTTCAGATCACGGCAGAAATATAAAAAATTGAATAAAGAGATGTAAAATTGCTCGTTTGAAATGAATGCGCCCCTGTACGATTCGTAATGCACGTAAAGCGTACCCTTAACTCTCATCCGCGGAGACTCCGTACACAACCCCTCCTGCCCCTCAGTGGTCTGATACATATGTCCTTGATTTGTCCGGAGAATAATCCTCTCCTGCAAAGTTGATTAAATATTGGTTACCGTGTTCTCGACCCCCATACCACGTGCTGGTCGACCCACAGGAATAGGATGTAATATTTTCGCACTAACGGATAATTATTTTTCTCGCCCTCAGTTATACACAAAAAATGAAAATAAGAACCTCATTGAAATGTTATTGAACCAAATCATGCAATCATGTGATAATCTGTGGAAAACATTTTCACGGAAAACCTACTACAACTTTCTATGAAAACGATTTTTTCGCCGATAATTAAAGAATGTCAATCCAAAAGTAGTCAACTGCCACACCCCCCCCCTCTCACTCACCCCTCCCCCTTTCCCCCCACTCACTACCCCCTCTCTCGCCCCCCTCCCCCTTCCACTCTCTTTCTCTCCCCCTTCTCTCTGTGTGCAATATATGTAATATATAATAATATTTCAAAATAATAAATTATAATATGAGAAATAAAAACATGAATTTTAAATTTTATTTTCTTACTTCTCTCGATTTACTTTCGCTCTTGTACTGTACATCGAAAATCGTTGTTTCGTTATTAGAGTTATGTAAAAGCTTTAAATAAAAACGCGATATTGATGTTTTTCTTTTGATGTATGACCGGCTAAGAAAAACGAATGAAAGAAATAGAGAAAATGTCTCTAGCCGAAAAGCAAAATCTTCTAACTATTTTTGAAGGCCTGAATAAAACAAGAAGATTCATTTTATTTGATATCCTCTAAAGATGCTATTAACAAAAATGTGGCAATCAGAAAAATTACGAAGCTACTTGAGTTAATTCGAACAATTTGATTTTTTTCTTTTATCTCGAAATTCCTTCCACCCTGAGGTTCTGTTTGTCTCTTTCGAGCAAATAAGGATTTGCGCGTGTGCTCCTTCCTTTTATCTCCTTGTCTCTCTCATACACCAAGTCTGAATGAGCAGACTGGCCCGGCAGCAGCGAAGCAGCCACCTTTCTTTTGCCTCCCGCTGCTAAACTGATTATATCTCGACGTTACCCCTCCGTACGCTTAATTAAATTACAAACTCACAATCATCTAATGTTATGTGGACTCTTTGCCTCGGCGCTCACCGTGCTCACTTCTACGTGCCCCTACCTGCTACATTTTCCATTTTAAGAATTGTAATTTCTTTTGTTATAGCGTTTATATTAGTAGATTAATGGAAAAGCAGTAGTTTTATTTTAAATTAGCACACTGAAAAAAATGTTTGGTTGATCGAACAAAACTCAATGTTTTGAAAAATAGTTACTAATTAAAAACATGGTTTATTCGCAGATATATATTATAGATAATACACTGAGAAAAAAAAATTCAGTAATTGTAATAAAATAATTTTGTTCAACTTTTTTGTAGTCGCAGCAAATTTTTCTTCTGCCAGTAAAATATTCTATTGGATCAATCAATAAGTTAGCGTAAAGGTTTAGGTTATTGGCATGGGTGCGATATAATTCGTGCGTTCGATTCTCCCCAGAATTGCATGCGAAATTACAAATATCAATTAGTTATAAGTGTATCCATAATAGATCTGCGAATAAACCATGCTATTAATTAATAATTGTTTTTTCAGACATTTATTTTTAACGTTTTCACCTATAAAAAATTTTGTTATCACAATAACAACAATTTTTTTTGCTTCTATAGCAACCAATAAATTTGGTTGGGACAAACTTTTGTTCGATTAACCGAACATTTTTCAGCAGTAAACTTGTAACTATAAATCAATATTTGTAAGTTTTAACGCTTATAGTTTAACAAATAAAATCATTCCGGAATTTGTATCCGAACCAAACAGTTTCATTCCCATCTAATCCGAGGGAAGTTTTCAATCCTAATTAATCCGACACCCATTCAAAGTCAATCCGAACCTTTAATCCGAATGAATATCCGCCAAACCGAATTCCTACTATTTGCAAGTTTTATGTCCGCGAACTGTGTCAGTATTTCAATTTAATAAATTTTTTTACCATGCGTCAGAGATAGCAGATAGTGATAAAAAATTACTTTTCAAAATTGAGCTGAAAGTCTCAAAGTCACTCATAAACTCCGTCTATGTGGACGGTTTTCTAGTAACTCTTTTACATTCAAAATTAAAATGATATTTTTCACCAAAATATGGATCCTCAATTTATTTTTAACAATTTGTTTCCATCATATATACAGTACAGAACAATATCGTTGGTTACATAATTTGTTCGAATATATCACAAAGGAAGATAATGAATACCAAACACTACTCTTGCTCATGAAGAATCAAAAGAAGTAGACTTCAAGTAGAAGTCTTTAATTGCAAAGCACTTTTAAGGTTAAACTAGACTTATATAAGATGGATGAAGATAGAAAATAATTGACGCTAAAAATATTTACCTTAAGGTAAATATTCAATGGTCATTTGTCGCGCCTCCACGAAAAAGTATAATTCTTTAGTCAATAAAGTTATCGGGCTGATTCATAAAAAGTTTGTCTCTCCACTTAACTTAAGTTCTGAAAACACATATCAATATCCAAGAATTAGTATAGAACTATTCAATAATTCAGATAGAAAAAATTTCATAGAAAATGTTTCATGTCTTAAATTATAGACTCAAGTGCCTTTCTCAACTCTCATCAGTCTTTGACAATATGTCATCGCGCCTAATATGGACTATCTCTTTCTATCTCTTTACATCCAGCAGGGCTAAACTGTCATTAGGAAGAAATTTAAAAAAAACAAGTGTTGATGAAAGTGAAAAAATGATCTCGACTTAATTGCAGAGACCTTGCATTCCTTTCAGAAATTAAAGTCTTGATCTTTTTCACAGGTCTTAAATGCTAAACATTCTTATTTTCAAAAAAAAAAAAAAAAAAAAAACAAACAAACAAAAACGGAAAAAATTGTTGTGAAAGCAGAGTACATTAGAAATTCCTGTCCAACAACACGATCAATATTCTTCTTTTATGCATATTCTAACGTAATGAACAGATCGGAGATAGTGATAAAACATGACTTCACAAAACTGAGCTAAAAGTCTCAAAGTCACTCATAACCTCGGTTTACGTGGACGGATTTCAAGTAACTCCAACATCAAAGTTAAAATGCTAATTTTCACCAAAATGTGGATCCTGAATTCATGTTTAACTTTTTGTTTTCACCACACACGTAGTACAGAACAATTTAGTTGGTTAGATAATTTGCTTGAATATATCAAAAAGGATAATAAAGAGTATCAGACCCTACTTCTGTTTATGAAGAATCAGAAGATTGAAAGCAGTCAAGTGGAAAAGACAATAATTAAAAGAATTTCAAAAAAGTTGCCTGTGCTGCAAATTGACGAGGAAACAACAATGAAAGTAAATCAGTCGGAACTACTACCTCGAACAACGTTTATCATTATTATCCACCTAGCAGAGGTAAGTCAATACCTCTTGCAATCGGGCAGTTCCATAGATTTTCTAGGTCAGCAATTTGAACCAAAGCAACTTCCACGATGTTTGATTATCCTGCCAAAGGAAGAAAGTTTTGTTTATCTGGAATTACTAAAATTCATGTGGTCCAAACGATTTTTGGATACAACGGTCTTGGAACTTGGAGAGGAAATCAAACCCAACTACTTATCATGCTTACGACATGATCTCCCGATAATACATCAGTTCAACCCATTTACAAAAATCTACAACAGAATATTGTATTCACCAACAGTTTTCTGGTTTCCGGAAAAGACGCATAACATGAATGGATATGAGATGAAGGTAGGATTGATGCACAGTCCTCCTTCCGTTTTCGTAGAACGCAATGAAACAGGAGTCGTCACGAATCAATATGGACCTGACATATATGTAACAGAAATAATCTCTAGAAGAATGAACTTGAAAATGGTTTGGGTTGTACCAAAAGAAAACGTCTGGCGTTCACTCAGATGCGATGACGAAAACGGTACGGGTTTTGTGAATCTTCTCTGGAAACGAGAAATTCAAATGATCAACGTTGAAGCAGGACGTTACGCTTCTTGCGATGAAACCTTTTTTCAATGGAGTAGAGGTACGAGATTTGTAAAGCTGGTGCTAGTAGTACCAATTTCTTATGACAATTCAACTACTATACTAATCGGTTCAAACATTGTTAGTATCACTATGCTTGTTCTTCTCTTTTTACTGATTTGGATTCTCTCACGACTGTTGCACTTTGAAAGAATTAACTGGAGTCTGGATCAACTCATGCGCATCTTTTTTGGGGCATCAACACTTCATGAGCCTCAAAGGCTGGTCGAACGAATTGTCTTTGGATCGGTGATTCTGGCATGTTTTATGGAGTCGTCTTCTATTTACTCAGCAATCACGGAATACAACTTAAAAACAAATACTGAGCATGAGTATAACACAATTAGAGATGTTATTTCTTCGAGTTTAAAACCACTGATTGATGTCTCCTATTACTCAATGTTGTCGAATGACGGAAGCCGAAATACAAATGAAAAAATGATGATGATGTTGCTGAAAAAATCGAAAAAGGAAGTAGTTATTGATGATATCTGTTTGAAG
>CAJFCO010018487.1:368034-400951 GCA_904066015.1 Synergus gifuensis
CTTCAAACAGAAGACGTCTTAGGTCATTCTTTTGCGAAGATGGTGGATGAGCCATTGCGAGTTTCTGTAACCGGTTGGGTATTTGAAGCTGGCTCTCCATACGTGACCCGGTTCGATGAAATACTACTGAGACTCGTTGAAAGCGGAATTGTTGTAAAGTGGCAGGAAAACAAAACTCATAAATCTTCTAGAGTGATAATTGCAGAAAAGTTCAACAAAAGTACAATGACTGATTCAGCTTTGATACAGAAAAAAATTACACATGCGCTGTTTCTGGGACATGCTTTTTCGATTATCATCTTCATCTGCGAAGTACTTTTCGAGTATTTGGAAAGACGAGCAAATCGGGTCCAAGTAGTGTAAAGCTCTAATTTTTCGTATTTCATCGGCTTGTGTAATTTAAGGTATATTTCAAAACTAGATCCAATGGAGTGGATAGAATTGTTATTTACAAGACCTTCAGTTTATAATGCGGAATATACGGATAGCATTGCTTTAATCAATCTTGATCCACCTGTCGATTATATATGTAATTATACCACTAGAACGATATTAAGAATTACACTTTGAATGCCATCTTGTCACCTTTTACCGACAGGTATGTATTCCTGTGAGCATAAGATTGAAGAATGTTTTCAGAACGTGTTAGAAATGCTTTTAGACGTAAATGTCAGAAAAAAAAAAAAAAAAATGTTTTTAGAACGTAATTTTTAGGATATTCTAAAAAAAGTCCTTCAATTTTATGCCAGCTGGGTTGTTTCCACTCTAATTTCTTTATTTCCACTCAGTATAATCTGAAACATGATGAGTGTCAAAGATGTCAAGTATTTCTAAAATATTTTAAAATATCTAAAATATTATATGAGTTTGAAATTTTCTATAGTTTTTTTTACCTCCTTCATGTTTTAATCTTAACTGATCATGTTTTGAGTAAATTTCAACTTTGCATAAATACAGTAAATTAATTTAAAAATATGTCTTCACTCCAATTGCAGACCTGGAACGCGGAATATTCTCGAAGACTACAATCAATCACTGTGCCTTCAAAATTGTGTAAGTAGCTTATACGTAGGTTTGGATTAATATGTAGTATACTTCAAGGGAGATAGAAAAGGATTGAAATAATTATACAAGGATAGACATTGGTAGAAAGTTAAAGAATGAAATGGATAGACTTCCTTGTTGGAAGTAGAGATATAAATCCTATTCCTTTCTATCTCCTTCTATCTCTAAGATAGAAAGGGTCCACCTCTTTGAATTTCCTATTTTCTATCCCTTTCTATATTTCTTGTCTATCTCCTTACATATCACTTTTTATCTCCATCGCAATCCACATCAACTTTCAATCCTCACTACTCTATCACTTTCTGTCTCCTTGTCAATCACCGTTCTCTTCTATCTCTTTAAATCCCCACTTCTCTATCTCTGTATATACCTGTCTATCCCTTTCTATCTCCATTTCATTCCACTGCCACGCCTATGTTTTTCAATCTGCATTTCCCTACCTCTAACTATCTCTCGCCTATTCCATTCTATCTCTTTCTATTTCCAGTTCTCTATCCCTCTCTATCTCCATTTCATTCCACTTCCACGCCTATCTCTTTCAATCTCCACTTCTTCATTCAAATTTCAACATTTTACTTCATTGTTATGCTTGTTTCATATGATATAATCAATAAAACTTAATTTAAGAAAATATTGGTAACGAAGATAAAGAACGTTTGAGATCATTAAACATTTTTTATTAAAAATTAATATCTTCGTAATACATGTTAATACTAGCCTTGGCAAAGTATAGTTTATCGATTTGCACACAGTTTTTACATTCCATTTATAAAATTGAAATATTGATTCTGTTGATGGATATTAAATGCTAAGAAACTCCGTATCAATTAAAATTGTTTTCATAATTTCCTATCTGACAACAGGGATCTTCTTTCATAAAAATTTGAACGTTGAATCAGAGATCAGAGATAGGAATAAAAAAGACATTAGAAAATTTAGCTAAATAAGATCACAACTAAACACGTAGCCATAAAGCTACAAATGTACCCGGTCTACGTGGGCGGTTTACAAATATCTCCGACATTCGAAATTAAAATGTTAATTTTCATCAAAATATTGATCCTCAATTCATGTTTAACGATTTGTTTTCACCATACACTCAGTACAGAACAATTTGGTTGGTTAGATAATTTGCTTGAGTATATCAAAAAGGATAATAAAGAGTATCAGACCCTACTTCTGTTGATGAAGAATCAAAAAAATGAAACCAGTCAAGTGGAAAAGGCAATAATTAAAAGAATTTCAAAAAAGTTGCCTGTGCTGCAAATTGACGAGGAAACAACAAAGAAAGTAGGTCAGTCGGAAATATTACTACTTGGAACAACACTTACAATTATTATCCACCTAGTAGAGGTAAGTCAATATCTCTTGCAATTGGACAGTTCTATTGATTTTCTAAGTCAACAATTTGAACCAAAGCACCTTCCACAATGTTTGATTATCCTGTCAAAGGAAGAAAATTTTGTTTATCTGGAATTATTACAATTCATGTGGTCCAAACGATTTTTGGATGCCACTATCTTGGAACTTGGAGAGGAAATCAAACCAAAGAACTACTTGTCATGCTTACGACATGGTCTCCCGCTGATACATCAGTTCAATCCGTTCACAAAAATCTACAACAGAATATTGTACTCACCAACAGTTTGCTGGTTTCCGGAAAAGACCCATAACTTGAACGGATATGAGATGAAGGTAGGATTGATGCACAGTCCTCCTTCCGTTTTCGTAGAACACAATGAAACCGGAGACGTCAGAAATCAATATGGACCTGACATACGTGTAACGGAAATAATATCTAGAAGAATGAATTTCAGACTGGTTTGGGTTGCACCAAAAGAAAATCTTTGGCGTTATTTCAGATGTAATGACGAGAACGATACGGGTCTCGTGAATCTTCTCTGGAAACGAAAAATTCAGATGATTGGCGTTGAGGCTGGGCGCTATGCTTCTTGTGAAGATTCCTCTTTTCAATGGAGTAAAGGCACAAGATTTGTAAAGCTGGTGTTAGTTGTACCAATCTTTTACGAAACTTTAACCACAGTGCCAATCGGATGGAACATTGCTAATGCTTCTGTGCTTGTTCTTCTCTTTTTACTGATTTGGATCCTCTCACGACTATTGCACTTTGAAAGAATTAACTGGAGTCCGGATCAACTTGTACGCATATTCCTTGGAGCATCAACACAGCACGAACCCCAAAGGTTGGCCGAAAGAATTGTCTTTGGATCAGTGATTCTGGCATGTCTTCTGTATTCGTCGTCCATTTACTCCGCGTTCACAAATTACAACTATAAAATAGAAAATGAGCTTGAGTATAACACTATTAAGGATGTCATTTCTTCAAATCTGAAACCGTTGATTGATATCTCTTATTACTCAATGTTATCCACCGCTGGAGGCAGAAATACCAATCTGTTGTTGAAGAAGTCGAAGAAGGGAGTAGTTCTTGATGATGTCTGCTTGCAGCAGCTTAGAATGGAGAAAGACGTAGCATGTGTACAGCGAGATGATATTGCAAAATGGTTGCTTCAAAGAGGAAAGGAGGTCTTTGGTCAATCTTTTGCGAAGATGATGGATGAGCCATTGAGAGTTTCTGTAACCGGTTGGATGTTTGAAGCTGGCTCTCCATACGTGTCCCGTTTCGATGAAATAATATTGAGACTCGTTGAGTGCGGAATTGCTGCGAAGTGGCAACAAACCCTAGCTAATGAATCTTCTACAGTTATGATTGCAGAAAAGTTCAACAAAAGTACAATAGCTGATTCAACTCTGATACAGACAAAAATTATGTACGTGCTGCTTTTGGGGCATGCTTTTGCGATCGTTGTCTTCAAATGCGAAATTCTTTTCGGATATCTGAAAAAACGAGCATATCAGGTGGGAGTACTGTAAAGCAAGGTTTTATTTATTAAATGGTTGAAACAAATGGTTTAAAGTATCGATACGACGATGAACATATCGTCAATATATATATATATATATGTATCGATATTTTTCAATACATATGAAATTTAATTGTGATTTACGACTTTGATGATTTTTTGTTCAAGGAACACAATCCGAGGGTCAAGCAGAATCCGTCGCCATCACTTCAGCAATAATCAAAAACAGACCAAGATTATTTGATTTCAGTCGACTAAACCAAATTCGTTTTTGTAAATTGCTAAACTCATATTGATATAATTAACCAATTGTGTAGTGTTTCAAAATAAACTAAATTATTAATAAAAGTTTGAATTTAGAGCATGTAAAAATAGTAATCAATTTTTTGTGAAAATTTTAACAAGACAGGTCAAGGAACTTACATTTCGAGTATGCTGTATTGTATTAAATTCTCATAAAATTTCCAGATGCTCTCTCTGGTGATCCTAAAACGGAAAGATACTATATTCTCTTGCAATAAACGATAAATTTTGACTTTAAAATAGAGATAATTTGTAAGCATACATACTAAAGTGATTTCAGCAAATTCGTTTATGCATATCTTAATCATTCGAAATTATCCGACACTCAAAATTAAAATCTAATCATTACCAATTTGAGTTAAATTTAAACCAGCAGTTTGGTGGTTATTTAACTATCTTCCCATCCTTCCTCTATATAATATTCAAAAAGCAACAATAATTGAAATCTTGTTCTTAAATAAATTAATTTAAAATTGAGATGGGAAAATAAATCATTCAATTACAGATTTAATGATCAAAGCTTTTTTATTAATGATAAATTAATCTTGACTCGCGTCTACATTTTCCGTTTGAAGTCCTTTGAAGGTAGCGACGGGAATGTACGTAACAAGAGTGTATAATTTGTTTACCGAATCTTCGTCGTCGTTTCTCCTTCTGCTCAACCTCACGCGGACACGGAAAGGTACGTTTCTGCAAAAAAAAAAATAAAAAATAAAAAAAATAAAGGTGGGGGAGAACATTACTAAAAATCTGAAATTCTTAATATTAAAAATTTGTTTTTTTAAATTAAAGATATTTCATGAAAACTCTTAAATTTTTACTAATTATTTTAAAATTCCTCAAAATCATTTCAAATTCTTTAGATACCTCAAAAAACTTCAAAATCTTAAAATTCTTAAAAATTTCTTTAAATTTCCTACAATTATTCAAAATTCCACAAGGAACTTTAATATCTCAAAATGCGTCAACATCTCTTAAAATTATTAGAAAATTAAAAATGAAAAATAATTTTGGAAATTTTTTTTAATTCCACGAGGAATATTTAATTCCTTAAAATCATTTTCAAAAAAGAAAATTCTTTAAATTCTTACAAGCTGTTTAAAATCGTTTAAAATTCCTTAAAATTCTTTGAATTCCCGAACCTTTCTTAATCTCTTAAAATTTCACTAAATATTTTAAATATTATATTATATAAATCTCTTGTAATTCCTTTAATATTCCTAGAAACCTCTTAAAATCTTTTAAAATTATTGAAAATCTCTTGAAATTATTAGAAACCCAAAGAGTTTCAAAGAATGACTCGAAATTCTTTATAATACTTCTAAATCCTTGGAAAGTTTCTAAAATCTGTTAAATAAACTATAAAATCTATATATGCAATACGACAAAAATAACATAGTTAGCGTAAATGTCAATTTCTATTTTCGCTGAGAAATTTTTTTCCCCTGACTTTCCTGACATGTGGTCACCCTGGTTATATTAAACTATACGATATAATCTTCGATTTTTTCATTTCTTTCTTAAGCCGCTTTTGCCCGTAGCCTTCTTAACCCATTTTTTCTCCCACAATTTTTTTTAGTCCACTTTTACTCTCTGCCCCTCATTATACAATTTAAATTGTCCAAAAAAAAAAAATGGATAAAAGTAGATCATAAATAAGAAAATATTTTTCATTTCTGAAAATTGATGGAAAAATTTAACTGAAATAATTTATTTTACCTAATTCCCTTTGACCAGAGTTGCTTGTTTAGGCGGGTGTCAATTCGCACATCGGGAGTTCCCATCTGCTTTTCGGCGAATTTCCTGATTTCTTTGATAGCACGTGGGGCTCGGTATTTGAAACCGATGCCATGCAGGCGTTTATGAAGATTAACAGTGTATTCACGGGTCACCACCTCATTGATGGCGCTTTTGCCCTTTTTCTCTCCGGATTTGACCATTTTGCCTAAGTGAAAGAAAAATTAGATTTTAAATGTTATCGTTTATCGAATTTATAGAACAGGGTTCTAAAAAATAAAACCTAATCTATTTTAATTAATTGTGCAAGATCTCTTTTTAATAAAACTCTAAAATCTCAAGTTTTCAAAAGTTCGTGGTCATTTAAATTTGAAAATTCAAGTCCTAAGATTAAAATTTAAAAAAAAAACTATTACAACGAAAAGACTATCAAATTTAAATAATGGAACATTTAAAAAAAATTTAATTGGACCTCCGGAACAGAATCATTTTAAAGAAAATCTTTTGAATTGAACAATTCAAACACAAAGTCTTGAAAATTTAATAATTTAAACTTAATGATTTTATTTTTTGGTAAATATACGAATTTAATGCCAAAAGGTAGACTTTCATTACCGTACAATATCCCTTAGAAAATTATTTATTAGAAATAGAAATTAATTATTTCAAAAAAATGTAGTCAATAATTGAAATTTATAATTTAGAAAAAATATCAAGTTCCCAAAAATAAACTTTTATTCAATCAAAATAAAAAAAGTGATTAATTTAAAAAAGCAAATTTATGTTAAGTATTTTGCCGCTTCTTTGATTTGAAATAAATTCGTTTTCTTCTTCAATTTGTTACATTTTAAAGAAAATAAAACATCTGCATAAGCACTTTTAACATAACAAGAAAAATTCTGAAAGAAATAAAAAATAAAAGAAAAGTAATTGCAGTCCGGAACTAATTAGTAAAAAAAAAATTCTGTATTTAACAACCACTGAATGCAAAGTTTTTTAGTTCTTAAAATTGGACTTATTCTAAGAAATTTTCTTGTTTTTTTCAAAATAAAGGGAAAAAATCCGTTCTTTTAAAATAATGAAAAACATGGTAAATATTGAAGACAATACGATACAGAGAAAAAAATTATAAATGACTGAGGCTAAATCGAAAAACGTCAACAGGAACATAACCTCAAATTAAAATTAACATATTATTTAAAATTAAAAAAATATTTTAAACAAATTATCTTTTTGAGTTTTTTTTTTTTAAACAGTCATAGTTGGAAAGAGATAGAAATTATCACTAGAATGTTACGAATATTTTTTAAAGTCCGCGAAAGGTTAGAAACATGTCACGTTTTTGTTCAGGACATAAATACAACTTATCGAAAAAATATTGAAAAAAATAAAATCAGTGGGGTTAATAGTAAAATTATTTACGTAAAACTAAGAAGAAGACACCAAAATTAACACGATTCCGACAGATTTTAGTTAAATATTTAACACTTATTACCTCTCCGATAAAGGGAGTTTCATGAAAGAACTGGATGACGTTGTTGTTCCAAAAAGGATGAAATTTTACTTCAAGGTTGGTTCACAAGTAAATTAAGCACAGGGTTGTGCAGTGACGCGTCAGGGTGGCATCCCATGTTTGCGTTTTGCGTTGCGTCATAATGAGAGAAAGAAAGACAAAAGCATACTTCTATCTCTTTCTCTCTCATTATGACGCAACGCAAAAGCAATCATGGCAGGGTTGGTCAGTTAAGGCCATAGCACAATGGAGAACTAAACCTATTACCTATTGTTCTGTCCTTTTCTATCATATTTCCCTATCTCTCTTGCGGTCACGTGACAAGAAAGATGGAGCAATACGATAGAAAAGGATAGAACCATCTTTAGGTTTTAGGTTTAGGCTTAGTTCTCCATTCTGCTTTGGCCATTACGCGTAATTCGAGGTTTTTGACGTATTATACGTAAAAATTGTAATATACGCAAAAAAAGATTTTTATTTTTTATTATAAATAATGACGTTTTAACTTATGAAAATTTGTTGTTAACTAAATATATATTAACTAAACATTATTAGGAGCTAAAACGCCATTATTTGTAATAAACAATAAAAATAATATTTTTTAGCATTTCAAACTGCGCGTGAATAGTAACCAATCAGATACCGAGTGCAACGCATCCGCAGTAGAGTACGGGACTCAAGTTGCGGCCATTGTTCTCGAAATAAAAAATGGAGTCTGTTAACCTGTGATGTGTGCTACCGTAGGTTGTTTTCGCGAAAAGAACAGTCGTGTTTCATGATTTTTTTTAATGATGGCCGGTAAAATTTGGAATTCAGATTTATGGGAAACATGGGAAAAACAAGGAAGAAGCGACTTGTAAGTGAAAAATTGGCGACGTTCGTGAAACGCGCGTCCATATTACCTTTGCATTGCTACTGAGTTTTCTGTGAAAAAAATTATTTAATCGTCGCGGCTCTTTATCTCCCCTTGTTTATCGTCCTACCAAGGCTTAATTTGTCAATTAACGACTGTTTGCAGCCTCAAGCTAATCAAGCACAAATTTAAGGAAGGAAACACATCAGGTAATTATTTTCCTTTTTATTGACGCCATATTATTCCCGGAATTTTTTCCTTCCACTCTCATTGCAATCCTTCCTAATATTTCTTCATTGTTTCCTTTCTCAAGATACTTATCAATTTTTTTATCTCCGAGAAATCTACGATTTTTTGACTTTGAAGTTTTTGCTTGCTTTTTTTTTTGTTTATTGATTTTCTTGTAAGCCGAATTCTCATATTTCATTATAAATTAAGGGATAATTGCTAACAAATGGCTTCCGAAGGTTGGATTGTATTTTAAAATTGCAGCATTTCTACTGCACAATTAATTTGGAAAATCGTTACAAACAGATGTCCAACTTTCAGAAGAAATTTTAACGAGAATGATACAATATTTAGATAAGGAAACACTTTAGCTAACGAAGGTGAAGAGAAAGGCTGGTTTTGTACAAAGATTATTTTTGAAAGTGTTTCTTCGAAGAAACTTTTAGATTTTCCAAAGTTGCCATATAAAGACCCAAAAACCGAAAAATCTTATTTAGGTATTCATATGAACTCTCACAAGCAGTTTCGTACTTGACCGAAATAATGAACAATAATGAGTCTTTCAATTTGCAATTTGTGAAAGAGCAGGAAAATATTCTAAAGGTTCAAGTACAGTCAAGACAAATTAGTCGGGAAGTATATAGATGTTCTCAGTAAACTGTTTACACAAAACAGTATGAATTCCATAATAGAGGAAGATTAAATATATAGCGTATTAGTCTAACATAAATTTTTCGAATGATATTTATTTATTGAGTCATAAGTTAAAAATTAAGTTTGCTCCTCAATCACATGGAATTACATACAAATTAGGGGCCAATAATTACTTTTTGTTTATTTAAACTATGAAGTACTCTTTTGATCTTATCCCAAAAAATATATTTTGTTTTGGCACTTGGGGTAAATTAGTTTTATAATGAAAGAAACTTACCCCCTAATTATTTCAAATATATATATAAATTATAAAATTTATTAATAATTTAACTTAATTCACTAATAATTAAATAATTTTAACAATAATTGAACCAATTTCTCGATTATTGAAGTTTTCAATTTGAATTTTTGAGACATATTTAAAAAATCCCTCTAGAAGGAAATAAATCTCAGTAAACAAAGCCTTTTATTTGAACTAAGATTAAACAAAAATATGGAAGGTAAATTATTTTGAATGGCTCAAAAATATCGCTCTTATTCAGTGAAACGAGAATTTAACTCTTGCCTAAAAAATACCGCATCATTTAAAAATTTTTCAATTTTAAACGCTTCCATTTTAAAATTTTTACTGTTGTAATCTGAAATGATTAAATTCTAAGGTTATCAGAACTATATTTTAACCTCAAAATCCAATTTCTTCAGCTTGCTTAGCAAGTTTTAGTGGTTTTAGTATTATATATTTTTTTTAAATAACTTAAATCATTTCAGTGTAAAATAAAAAGCTTAAATTTTAAGGTTTTGAAATTAAATTTAAAAAATTGAAAACAATCGAAATATAAATAATGAGAATTTGAAAATAATGGTATTCAAAAACGACTCGATTTTCAAAGAATTATATTTTAATATTTTAAGTAGTAGAATTTTAAGAGCTTGTTATCTTGGTTCGTAAATCATTTCCTAAAATTTAATTAATTTTTATCTCTCTAAAAATTCCGTCTTTCGTAAACCATTTCCACACTTTTCTTCCTTTTCATTTCGAGCAAAAAACATTTGTTTATCAAAAAACAAATTTATTTTCCAGAATGGAAGCGAGGATTGTACGAATTGATATCCCAAGGCGTCCGAGGAACTATAAAGAAGGACATTGTTGTACAGGCATTGGCTGAAATCACAGTAAGTTTCCCTTTACAGAGCGCCAAGATTAAAAAAAAAAAAAAAACAAACAAATAAACGAGTAAGAGTCACAAATTTTTTTTCAGAGTATCGATGGCGCATTCCCCTCTGCAATTGTAGATATTTTTACTTTAATTGATTCCGAAGCACAGAACGAGGAAAGAAATCATTTTTATTACATCGTCAAAGAATCAGAAAAGGTACAAAAACGAGTAAAACTTCAAAAACCTTGAAATTAACTTCATTATTAACACTTTGCATTTTATTTAATTTTCTCGGATGATCTTGTTGTTCATTTCATTTGTGTTTAAACAGAAGTAATAACAAGCTTTATTTACAGTTTTTAACAGAACGAATACTGAAGGAGCGATTAGAAATCGATACGCTTCAGGATGTGGGAACTCTTAAAAATCTAAATTTCCAGACAAAGTTTATCAAAGTCAAGACGAAACTTTAGTACGTATAGTCGTTTTTCCCTTCATTTTTTAAATTTTCTGAATTGGAAAACATTTTTCTGTTTCATTGGTCAATTTTTACAGCTACAAGCAGCGGAAGTTTAATCTTTTTCGAGAGGAGAGTGAAGGTTATTCGAAACTTATCGTAGAACTTAGTCAAGAAAGACCTGAAACTGAGGTGGCGTCTACCCTAGAAATTGTTAAATCGCTCATCGGTAGGAACAGTTTGTTTTCTTTCATTTTTAATTTGTTGACTTCAAGCTTCACAGTATTTTCTCTATTCCCATGTTATCCCCTTTTTGTTTTTAGGAACTTTTCTTCTTACTTCTATTTTAAAGCTTTGTGAAATTAAATCCAATATAATACTTGTACTAATTTTATTAAAAAGAATTTATTTCCCCATTGTTTCCCTGTTTTCATGAAAAAAAAAAAAAAAAAAAAAACCCATTTCCCTTTTTTTGAGAGCATTTTGTACTGTGAAGTCTGTAATGTGAAAGCTTTCATATTTAAGAAACGGTTATTTCAATTCTGGAGAATCAGAATATGTAAATTGTAAACGTTTTCATATAAATTAAAAATTCGAATGCTCAAATTAACAAGTGCTGAGTTAATTTTTCTTTTTAGGATACTTCAATCTCGATCCAAATCGAGTACTAGACATTTTGCTTGAGACTTTCGAGAATCGACCACAGGACTATGCACTTTTTATTCCGTTAATTCGCTCCTATATGAGCGATCAGCAAGTTCTCTGCGAGGTTTTAGGTTTCAAATATCGATGCACGTCGAGTTCCACGCCTTTTTCTCTTCAGAGAGTTACTGCTCTTATGCTGCAGCACGAAGTTATCAAACTTGACGATATTTTACCGTGGCTCGTGCCCGATGATAAATCGATCATCCGTGACTGTGATCTTGCAATGAAGCAGGCCAAAGAATACGTGAGGAAAATGAGCGTCATTTCGACTAAAGACAAGGAAGATGTTCCCGAGGAGAAAGATAATTCACTGGTAGGAAAATATTTTGATAAAATGTGGAAATCCCTTTACAATGTGAAGAGCTATGGTTTATAGTTTTTTTTTTTAAATGAAAATCGATATATCAATGATTTTCTCAGAAACTATCACTCGTAGAAAAAAATACTTGAAACAAAAAATGTGTATTTCGATGAGATCTACCATACAACTTTTGTTTGAAATATTCTTTTAGATTTTCCATATTAAATTAAAAATCGGAGGGTTTAGATTTCGGGAACTTTATCCGAATTATTTTCAAATACAATTGTACACTTACCTAAAAATGTTTCGTCTTAATAAGATTCCAAATCTACTTTTTTCCTCTTTTTCCCTCTTTTCTTCATTTTTTTAAAGCTCAATAAAAGATACGTCATTTTGTATTAAAAAAGATGATTTTAATAAAACAAGAGTAGCAGTTTAAATGTACTTTTAATTCCATTTATTCTTTTCTCAGGACAAGTATGCGAGCAACCAGAAATTTGGACTTTGCGAAGCGCTTTTGGAAATCGGAGCCTGGGAAGTCGCCCAGAATTTATTCAACAGATTGCCAGATCATTGCTTCACAGATCAGAAACCAATTGCTTTGGCTCTCTGTAAAATGATTCAATCATTAATTGAACCCGTTTACAGAAGGTAAGTTGCTAAATTCCAAATTTTTCCTACTTTGCTCTAAATAAAATTATTGTGAAATGCAGAATGATAATTTACTGGAAACTTCGAAGTCTCTTAATCGATTTCAAATTGACTGCCATTTTTTAAGATATTTCTTTCGAAATTAATTTGAAAAAAGTACATTTCGATACTAGTGCGCGAATGTGATTTTAGCCTTGTGTGAACGTTTGTGCACAAGCGAAGTGAGTGTGAAAAGGTCACGCAAGGCTAAAATCACCTTCTCGCACATGTATCGAACCGTATTTTTTGACACGACGTGTGCGAAATCGAATTTCGCGCACGGAGTGTCAAAAAAATCTTATATTGACCATGATCTTGTTTCAGACATTGCATTATATCGCCGAAATTACCTGGACGTAAAATCCCAGCTCTGAAGAGTCCAATTGCACCAAAACCCATGCAGACATTGGAAGACATCCACAACCAATTACTTCCAATGCTTGTGATTTTGGGTCCGAATCTTCATCACGATCCCATTCTCATGTACAAAATAATGCGGCTGTGTCACACAGCTATCAAGCAAATTCCTCTCGACTTGAACAAACAGCCAATCGAAAAGTAATTATTCATTTAACTTAATTTACTTTTTTTTTAAAATCCAAAATTGAACATTCGTTGGACTGGAATTAGTTAAAATTAAATCGAGAATTAAATCATTGACATCAAAATCTTAAAGCCTTAGAAATGTTCTAGCTTTGGTATTTATTATTTGAATAGTTATCTTTTTTAATGCCAAAAAGTTTAAAGATTTTAAGATGTCGAAAGAGAATTTAAAAGATTTTAATTACCGTACGCAAATTTTAAAGTCTATTTAGAAAATCTTGCGAAATCTTTATAGTCAACCAAAAACTTCTAAAGCTCCTCTAAATCTTTCAAATTTTCTCGAAAGTTTCTTTGACATCTTCTGAATGCTTTTTTGAAATCTTTTAAATTTCCTAAAAAAATTTGTATTTCTTTTTATATCTTCAGAAATTTCTTTATAGTTTTTTATTTTATTTATTTTTTTTTTATTTGATAAATTTTTTTAATCTTTAAAAGTCTCTCGAAAAATTTAAAAAATAGTTGAAGTGAAAGATAAGTACTAATAATTAATTTGAAGAAAGTTTGAAAAGAGTTGAGTTTGGAATAAAATATAAATTAATGAAGTATCAAACGAAAAATATTTTCCAGGAATAATACTGTCTACTTCGATATTATGACGATTCTCGATGTGGCCCTCCTGCCCTCTTTGTCTTTTATGGATTGCAATTGCTGCGTTGCAGAGGAAATTTGGAATATTCTGAAACATTTTCCTTATCAGAATCGTTATTGTCTTTACGCTCGCTGGAAGAACGAAACACCGTTACAACATCCCGCTTTATTGAAAAAGAGAGCCGATGCCCAGAAGAAAATAAAAACGATTATGAAACGAGTCAGCAAGGAGACAATTAAGCCTGTAGGAAGATCTATCGGAAAACTCACTCATTCCTCGCCTGGTGTTTTGTTTGACTACGTTTTGATCCAGATTCAACTTTATGATAATCTCATCGGTAATTAATTTGCTAATTTAAATTTGCGCTTGAAACTGAATAATGAAATACAAAAGAAGATTGCTATGATCCCAATTTGAAGTAACACAATTTTAAGTCTTTTAAGTGAAATTTTAAAGTCGTTTAAAATTGTTTAATTTCTGAAACTTTCAATTCGAATTTATTCAATGTTTTATGTTGATATATTGATTTTTTATGCCTTATTATGTTCAGTTTGAAGTTTTAAATGATTGAAAATTTGAATGAGTAAGAATTTTTATTTGAGTGATGCTGTATTAATTAATTTCAGTTTTTAATTTGAAAGTCTTATAATTTTAAGAAAATTGTATCTCTTTTCAGGACCCGTCGTCGACTCACTAAAATATTTAACAAACATCTCCTACGACGTGCTGGGATATTGTTTAATAGAGGCTCTAGCCGGTGCCGATCGCGACAGATTTAAACACGACGGAACTAGCATTTCCCTCTGGCTTCAGTCGCTTGCCTCTTTCTGCGGTGCCATTTTCAAAAAGTATAATATCGAATTAACTGGCCTGCTGCAATACGTAGCGAATCAACTTAAAGCCCAGAAAAGGTAAATACCTCCAAAATATAATTATAATCAAATAAAATTAATCCATTTAATTCTATAACCTTCTTCGTCGTTCTCCCAGAAAAAATTCCCTTTCTCAACGTCTCTTCTCATCTTTTTTTATTATTCTTTTTTAAAATTAAATCCAAAGATTATTTGAATTTCGAGGAGAAAGTGAACTATCCAATCTGCATTTAAAGCTTGGAATTCGACCTTTGAAAAAAATGTTTCGCAAACAGAAGGATTCAGAAAAATAAATGGTACACTGGTAAGTTAGAAACTGCGGTAAAAAATCATTGCGACGACCCAAAAACCTTCGTCCATTTCCCGATAGTTGCGCCGCTCGAATATTGTAATTTTTTGTGAAAAATTGCAGATTGTTGAACGGAGGGGAGGAAATTCGTTTTGTCTTAAAATATCTGTTGTGTTTCACTAGAAACTGGAGACGTTGGTGCGTTTTTCTTGCCGCCAGTTAGCTTAGCGTAAAGCACCGACAAGAGAGAATTTGACCCCATTTTTTTTGTGGAAGTGCGAAAGGAAGTTCGTTCAATTGCGAAGCTCCGGATTCTGAAATGGATCTACGACGAAGATGGAAAGAAGAGAATCGTTTTCTTAAACTGGAATAAATATTCTGCAAAGAAGAGAGCTGCCAATTTGTTTAAAAAGAAGAAAATATCTAGCAATATTAATATCGATTTATTAAGAAATAAATATTCCATTTATGGTTAAGAATCGCTTTCTATAAAACTCTTGAATAAGAAAATCAGAATTTTTCTGGGAATTTCAATAATTTAATCGTTTCTCCAACGAAGAGTCGAATTTGAAATTTAAAATAATATCAGAATTGAAGAGCTGGAAATTGACTAATAAGGAAATTTTGAGAAGAGGATCGAAAATTTGTCGGAGGATGAAGAAATAAAAGAAACGAGAACACTGAGAGGAAAATTGTTTAGATATTTAAAAAAAAAGATAAAATAACTCGACGAGCTTAAAATCGCAAAAGAGAATTATTTATGAATTGCAGAATCATTGAAAACATAAAAAAAAGAATATTACTGAGAAAATATGAAAGTAATACTTTAAATGGAGATTGACAATTTTGGAAAGATAAAATTCTTGAGATGAAAAATTTGCATAATTTAGAAAAAAAAAAAAGAGAAAACAATTTTGGAATCGAAGAAGAAACATTTAACGCAGAATGAAGATGACGAGATCCGAATCTCGTCGACAGGCCTAAGAATTAAAGGTAAGCATTGTTTTCTTTAGAAATACAGAAATGCTTTTAAGCCTAGAAATTTAATTTGAAATTAAACCAGTTAAATAATGCAATTAGATTATTAAAGACTCTCTTATTTTCTCAGAATTTACGGAACAAAGAAGAGAGATTGGAAGCTTGAGAAGAGATAAAAAAGCACCAGAGGAAAGTCACTTCAATGGAAAAATTACAGAAAATTTTACTGCAGCGAGTCGAAAAGCAGCAAAACTCCCGAGAAAATTCCGAGGGGGAATCCTCGTTAGTGTAGCGACTTCTATACGAGGTTATACTTTTTTGACGCGTTGCGAAATTTTCGGACATACGCTGAAAGTTTCCTAGATTTTTGACTCCGCAAGGGAAGCCAAAGTTTCTTTTACAAGTCTCAAAACTTTTTCCTTTTAATCTCACGTTTTTCAGTTTTCTAGTTAATCAAAAAAGAAAAAAAATTGTTTAACAATTTTTAGTTGGAAGAATTTATTTGGAGAGTAGATAAGTGAGTGGAAAAAATGGAGATTGAACAAAAATTGTTTTTCTGAGTTCAGAATATTTTTCCTATCCTATTTTTTTTTTTTTTTTCTTAATGGTGGTAAATCCTAGCTTAATTTTGTTAGTCGTTTTTCGTGTTTGAATTTTTTCTTCGATACCGAATTTACATTAAGTTTAGCGATTAAGAAATAAGGCGAGTTGATGGTGATGGTTTGGAGTTAATGGGAATGTAATTCGTTTCATTTTCAGCCTCGATTTGTTAATTTTGAAAGAGATCGTTCAAAAGATGGCAGGAATCGAAGCAGCTGAGGAAATGACACCTGATCAATTGGACGCTATGTCAGGCGGGGATCTTTTGAAAAACGAGGTAAAAATTTACATTTAATTTATAATTTATTAAATTTTAAATCATTACTTTTGTTTATTTTCATTCAAACTTGTTTTTAATTTTACTTAACAGATATTAATTAGACACTTCTTCACTCTGTAAAGAAACTATTTTTTTTTTATTATTAGTATTCGTAAAGAGCGAAAAATTATTAAGTAATGTAATTATTATGTAACTTATTATGTAAAAATGAAACGATTGAATTTTGACGTTAGGCCTCTAATTTTTCTCTGTAAGAAAAAAAAAAAAAATATTAAAATCAAACATTTTCACTCTATAAGTACAATTCTATTTCAAAAGTCAATGCATCTATAGTAAAATAGGATTTTAATATAATACCTTTAATAACGGCAGAAAATGTTTTAAAAAATTTCTATTTCAGGCCGGATACTTCAGTCAAGTCCGTAATACGAAAAAGTCGTCGCAGAGGTTGAAAGAGGCGCTTGGCGAACAGGATTTGGCAGTTGCACTTTGTCTCTTAATGGCTCAGCAAAAACATTGCGTTGTTTATCGCGAAACTGACAGATCTCACTTGAAACTCGTCGGTCAGTATTTAAAAAAAAAAAAAAATATAATAATCATCTTTTTTATTTTTATTTCAAATTGTAAAAAGAAAATTTATTTCATTTTATATTATTTCAAATCTTTTTTAAAATTCTTTTCTGAATTCTAATAAATTTCTAAAATTAAATTCTAAATAAATAATTTTATTTTTTAGGCAAATTGTACGATCAGTGTCAAGACACTTTAGTTCAGTTCGGGACATTTTTGGGCTCTACAATGACTGTCGATGAATACGTAGAAAGGCTGCCTTCGATTCATTCCATGTTGCAGGATAATCACATACATTCTGACGTCGCATTTTTCCTCGCTCGGCCCATGTTTGCCCACGCTATTAACGTAAATAAATTCTAAATAAGCAATTCTTTATCCTGTGAGGGATTGATCACTCTAATTTTGATTTTATGTGTTGTAAAGTGATTTTAAATTTCAAAAGAATTAAAGTGATATTATACGAAATTTTTTTAAAATTTCAATAGATATTATTACCGAAAATTTGTTCTCATTTTTAATATTTATCTGTCAGGGAAATTTGTCTGAAAATCAGGGAAATGAAAAAATTAAATCTAGTGCCCACCCTCGATTTCAAGAGCAATCAACTCCTCGATACCCAATAATAAATAATAATTGATTAAAATTTAAAACAGTAATTTAAAAAATTTTATACTAATTAATTTATGATTTAATTACAGATCAAGTACGACGCTTTGCGTAAATCAGATCCGAATTACAAGAAAATGTCTTCTTCGATGAAGCAAGCTAAGTGGGCCGAAGCGGCCCAAACAGTGATGGCACCAGTCGCATTATCAGTTAGGCCACTTCACCCCCTTAAAGTCTGGGAGGATATTTCTCCGCAATTCTTGGTGACGTTTTGGTCCCTTCAGATGTACGATTTGTACGTTCCGGCTGAGAGTTACCAACGTGAGATCAACAAACTGAAGAACAATGCTGCTCAAGCTGCCGACAGCAAAGACGTGGTAATATTTAAAATGATTTAATTTACTTATTATTCATAGTCTCGATTTTTTAGGTGATCGGAATTTTAAATAATTATTTGTTCAACTTTTCAGAATGCTGGCAAGGGAAAGAAGGAACAAGAAAAGTTCACAACCTTGATAGAAAAGTTGCAAGACGAGAAAAGAAAACAGGAAGAACACGTGGAAAAAGTTTTCGCTTATTTGAGGTAATTTTTTTTTTTTTAATTTGGAATTTTGAAACTGGACTATTATAGCAAACCTGAATTTGTTTGTTTTATAATTTGAAGTTTTTTTAAAAACTAATCTTGGATTTTATTTTCCTGTTAGGCAAGAGAAAGACGCGTGGTTTTTGTCGAGAAGCGCCAAGTCCGCGAAGAATGAGACGATAACGCAGTTTTTGCAGTTGTGTCTTTTCCCCAGATGTACTTTTACTACTGTCGATGCAATGTATTGTGCGAAATTTGTACATACTATTCACTCTCTGAAAACAGCTAATTTTTCTACTCTTCTTTGTTACGACAGAGTAAGTCTGAAACATTTATTTTTCGGATAATCTGTTTTAAGCAAAATTTAAATTTAAAGTCGATTTTAATGTGAATTTAATTCCTTCATTTGAATTTACTTTTATTGTATAACTGGAGTTTTTGTTATTACATTCTCATCAGAGAATGTATTATATTTGTGTAAAATTTGACCCCTCCATTTTTTGTTAAATCTTCACGTTTTGTGACCCCCTGAACCCGACAAACATGGTTTTACCAATATGCCCCCCCTCTCCCCCCTCTCTCGTGTGTGTGTGGGGAGGGATTTTTAGTTTGTGAGCATGATAACTTTCGAAAGAATTGACCGATTGGATTGGCCTTTGTTATACTCTTTTAGTGTCCTAAGATGAAGGTTGAGTTCGTTGGCCAGCCATATTTGATAAAAATTAAAAAAGTTAGAGCATTTTGAAAATTCTAAAAAAAAAATAATAATAATAGTAATTTAAAGCTAAATAATGCACGAAATGAAAAAGAGTTAAACGATGAAAAATATATTTTTTTGAACGCTCTAAAGGACTGTCGTAACAATTTTTTGAATTTTTTTGAAAAATCGTACTTATTCAAATTTTGAGCCAAATAACGCGTAATACAGAGAAAATTATAGGAACGTAATTATTGGTCTTTAAAAGATCTACAAATTCTTCCTTGACCATTTTTTAATATGATGATTAGTTTTTGTTTTAATCATCAAAAATATTTTTTAAAAAAATTTTAACGCGAGTACTGTGATGAGAATGTATTCCTTAAGGTCGATAGAACCTTAAGTAAATTAGTTTTCTTCTTCATTTAAAATATAGCAGCAATGATATATTTCAAATGAATTAAAGCCCACGAAGTATGATGAGAATGTGTGCTCACAATGGCACCCCTAGTCTTCTTCATTTAAAATATTGCAGCAATGATATATTTTAAATGAATTCAAGCACACGAAGTGTGATGAGAATGTGTGCTCACAATGGCATCCCTACTTTTTTATTTTGAATAGAAAGAATATTATATAAAACCTTTTGTTCAATTATTCACATTAAATATTTTAAAACATTGCTTTTAAATTGAAAAAGTTTTTATTAATAGTTGACTATGTATATACTTTTATTTTCAAACTATTTAATTAAATAATTAAATAAAATTCTAAATTGTTTTGAATTATTTTCAATTTCTTTGAAATTCATATTTGAAGTGTTTTCTATTTAAAAATAATTTTTTAAATTTTGTGTATGGTTTTCTAATAAATTTTAGGTTTTACTGTATCAAAGATCGTTTATTTCATAAGAGATTGAAAGCAGATTCTAATAAAAATTTTACCCCTTTTTATCGATATTTTTCATAGAAGTTGTCACTTGTTAAACTTTTGTTTATTTTGAAGTATTGATAAGCATACTTTGAGTTACTAAATTGTTTTTATTAATTTGTTTACAGCTCTTCTGTGATATCACTTATTCGGTGACATCGTGCACTGAAAACGAAGCGAATCGGTATGGTAGATTTTTGTGTGCCATGCTTGAAACTGTGATGAGATGGCATTCAGAGAAAGGCATTTTCGACAAGGTAATTATAAAGTTTTAATGTAATGAAAATTATTATGTATTACAAAAAAAAAACTAACTCGTAATATAACATTTAACTCATTTAATTTTTTTTATGAAAAACCCATCTAATTATTTAATTTTGATGGCTTGAAAGTTGTACAATTTTGTATTTTTTTAGTCCTGAATATTGAAATATTGAAATTGAAACCTTTAAACAATTTAAAATTTAAATACTACTTTTATTTTTTAGGAATGTAGCAATTATCCCGGATTCGTAACGAAATTCCGTGTCAGTAATCAGTTTTCCGAAGCTAACGACATGGTAGGCTTCGAAAATTACAGACACGTCTGTCACAAATGGCATTACAAAATTACAAAGGTATTTTTATTTATACATTTGAAAAAAGTATTTTATTTTAATAGTATAGATCTCGTGGTGTAAATATTTAATTGGATTTAGGAAATGATTTTTTTATTTTCATTTATTTTCTAGGCCATAGTCGTTTGTCTCGATTCCAAGGACTATGTACAAATCAGGAACTCCCTGATTATCCTAATCAAGATTTTACCTCACTTTCCGGTTCTATCAAAGCTCTCGCAGATTCTCGAGCGAAAAGTGGAAAAAGTTCGAGAAGAAGAACGAGGCCATCGTCAAGATTTGCACATCCTAGCCACTTCTTACAGCGGCCAACTGAAAGCGAAAACTCCGAGCATGATCCGAGAGGCTGATTTTCACCACGTGGGAGACAAGGTTTGAATTTTTTAAATTTAATTTTATTTCTCGGAGTTTTAATATTTTGAATTTTAAGAGATTTCCAAGATTGTCGTAAATTTGAGACATAAACATTCTTTGTTTACTACGAAAAATGTATCTTGAAAATAAATTAATTTCCATTATCTTTGATTCTTTGCAGGTTGCTAAAACTCAAGAACAGCCAAACGTCGAAAATGTGGAAAAAGTGAGCAATGGAGTTGCACAAAAAGAAGTTTCGAATGGAGAAACACGAGTAGAAAAAGAATCCAAGGAAGTTCGAGAAAAACGAAATATGGTACAAATGCACCAGTAAGTTTCTTCTTTTTCCAATATTTATTTATTTGTTTATCTCATTTAGTTTATTCACCTACATTTTCTTAAAATTGTATTTTGCTTCTAGGAATGAGAGTTTAGAAAAGGTTCCAAGAGAAAGTTCAAAGAAAAAAGAGGACAGCAAGGAAGTTCAAGAAGCGAAAGAAGCGAAGGAAGAAAGGAAGTTGAAGAAAGAAAAGGAAAAGGAAAAAGAAAAGGAAAAGGAAAGAGAGAGGGAAAGAGAAAAGGAAAAAGAGAAGGAGAAAGAAAAGGAAGAAGCAAAAGAGGAAGAACCCGTCGAAAGGAAAGATAGAAAACACAAGGTAATTAACATTTCTTGTTTTATACAATTTTAAATGGAGAATTATTTATTCTTCTCCGCTTTGAAGTGACATCATCAAAAATTTTAATAAGTCAATTGAATAAAATTTTTAAATGTAATAACTATAAAATTAATTTCTATTTTTATTATTTTTGTAATTATAATTTTCTCTTTTAGTCTCAGGATGAGTACTTATACAATGTGAGTATGGATAATTTAGATCGTGACCTCTCGAGTGTATCAAATAGCAGTGGAAGTTCCGGGCAGGCCGCAGACAATCTTGAAAAAGGTAAAAAGAAAATCAAAGTATTTTTATTTTAAAATTTGAATTATCTACGCTATGATAATAACGATTTATAAATTAGTTGTAGTTTCCGAATCCAAACGAAGGAAGGCCGAAAGTTCCGTTCCTAAAGAGACAAGGAGGACAGAAGCTCCTGTTGAAAAGAAGGAACGATCTAGTAAAACTAAAGTTCGGGATGAACAGAAGGAAATGCGAAGAGAAAAGAAAATGGGTCGAAAAAGGGTGAGAATTAAAATTTTTACAATTTTTTGTTTGTTCATATAATTTTTATTTATATAAAAATGTTTTAATTTTTTTTTTTCAGGATCGTACAGATGAAATTGCTGTCCCAGCTGAACAGAAAAGAAGAAAAGATGATGAGAGGGGTTAGTAAAGCGAATTTTGTCCGCTTTTGCTAAACTTTAATTAGTGATTATTTATTTTTTAGAATTTTTTGAGTTTTACATACTTAAGTTCTAATCTAGACTAAAATTGGCATTGTATAGTACACACTTTTATGCTTTCGTTTACTTCAGTTTGAATTTATTTTAATTTTGTAATGCAAAATGTTTATATCAATTGCTTCAATGTCAAATTGTTCATTTATTATTTTTGAAAATGTTTTATTATCTTTTATAATTTTGTGCAGAAAAATGTAATACTTTCTTTTTAATAGTTTAGGATTTTATTTTATTGTAATGCTGTGCAAAACTTTAAACGTAAAATTGAAAATTAAACATTTTATTCTTTACTTTTTTCTTTACTTTACTTTTTAATTTCCAAATTAATATATTTAAAAAAATATAAATTTTAAGTATTTTTTTAATATTTAAATAATATAAGATATTAAAAATATCAATTTTTTCAGCAAAAGGAACTCATCAAAATGGAGATATGCCTGAACATCGAGAAAAACACCATTATAGTAGCAAGGTTCGTATCTAATTATTCTCTTTTTTCAAGAATACCGATTAATTCCCTTTTAATAATATCCAAAACAAATTTCTAATTCTCCACAATTCCTCACAATAATTTACCTACTAATTTTATAGTAACTGTTTTTATACAAATTTTTATTTGAATTTGTATTAATATTGTAGTGTTTATTGATCTAAAAAGTCGTACACGCTCAATTTCAAAATTTTATTTCTTTATACATTCTTCTACAAAAGCGTCCAAAAGAAAATTATTGTCTTTCCTGTATTACAAGTTTTATTTAATGAGCCCCAATTTTAATTTTTCTTGGAAATATATTTTTGAACCATCCGTTGCACGTGTTTCACAAAAGCAATACTAAATTGTGTGGCACGGAGTTTTTAGTAGCAAGGAAAAAAAATGTAGAAAAAAAAAACCAAATTTGCGAAGTTTTCGATCTGTGGAGTGAAAAGATAATTTTCTAATTGAACATTGACACTTCCTAGTTCGTAAAGATGTCGGCGTCGGGTACGTTGAAAAGACGAAATGTCCGGCAGTAGAACGAAAAGGCAAGAGTGAAAATTTGTAAAGAGAAAATCTAGGTGATGCTGTCAAGTAACCAAGTTTCCATTGCAGTCTTCCTTTTATTTTCTGAATTTAATTCGAACGACTTTTTCCAGGAAAAATCACCCTACTCGAAGGAAAGGCATGAGCGAGAAGGTCGCGAAACCAGAGATAAACAATATCCTTTTTATAAAAAGTAAGAATATTAAATAGAAATTTTATAATTTAAACGTTCAGTACAAATATTAAAATTAGATATCTTTTCTCTATGTAGAGGAATTCACGTTTTAAATATAAATGTATATACAAAGCGAAAAAAATGTATATTTTTTTTGGTAATTTTTGCACGAAATGAACCGATTGAGTTTTGAGTTTATATTTCTAATTTTTCATTATCTGCAAAAATTATTAAAATTAAAGATTTTATCGCTGTGTAGCCAAATTTATATTTTTAAAGGAAGTATCGTTGTAAAGCGAAAAAATGTTTGTTTTTAATAAGAAGCCGAAGAAAATATATTTATTTGATAAATATATTAAAATATATTATAATTATATTTACTTTTTACTTGATAATAAAACTTATTTCGCAAGTTTTTAATTTTTGATAATTTAAACTAGAAGATTTGAATAAATGTTTAATGAGTGATAATTCATTAGAAATTTGAAATTGCATGGAAATTATTGAAATTGAAATAATTTTTCTTTAACGAATAAGTACTAGGAGGAGTTCGGATCCCAAGCGAAGATGATTGCACAACGAAGGACAATGTGTGACTTACATTTTATATACTACGATTGAATGTTGTATGTAATTAAAATAGATTCAAAAACAATAAAGTAGCAAAACCAGTATAAATTGCTTTGTATATTACGTTTTCGTCCAATTTTTATACAATAAATGTATTTCAGAACGAGTACTTTTTTATTTATTTACCAGACATCTATATTCAGGGTGGCCACAAGATTCAATTCAAATTGACTGAAAAAAATTCAAAAAAATTCAAACGGATTTAAAAAATACAACTGAATTCAGAAAACCTCAAAAGAATTAAAAGGGAGTGAAAAAATCTCTAATAAAGAATTCCAAAGTAATTCTAAGAAATTCAAGTGATTTCAAAAGAATTCAATTCCATTGAAAAGGATTCATAGAGATTCAAATGAATTCAAATCATTTTTAACTCCTTTTTCTTATTACCGAGATTGTACTTTTTTATATGGTATAAAAGTTACCTGATTTATTATTATATAAAAAAAATCAATATTAAAAAAAGTAAATACAATGATCGTGATAAATTAAATTACTTATTAAACTACAATTCAATAATTTACTATAATTTGCCACAATACGCAAGCCAAAAAAAGTGCATCTAAAATCAACCTCTGTTAAGAAGAAGTCATATAATTATAATAATACTTGTCGGCTTTCGAACTTTCTTCCTCCAAGCGTTTGAGTCTTATTTTAGCATCCTGAAGAATATCTTCAGTTGAACTGCTTTCGCTCACGATTGTATTAGTTTTCACTTTGACAATTGGAGTTGAAATCTCGAGCATGTTAGTTTTCATTAATTGAGCCTCTTCTAATTCTCGAGAGAGTCGAACTGCTCTCAGGGTCAATTGTTCAATTCTGGATTGTTGCTGCTTCACAAGACAGTTCAACTCCTGATTTTCCCGAATGAGAACCGTGTAACTCTCGAAATCAGTCTGTACGTGCATATCTCGTGAAGTATTTTTTGTATTGGTTGGAAATTCCCGTTTGACTTTTGATAACTCTTCTTGCAATTTCTTCAGGTCTGACTCAAATTGTCTGTAGCTGTTTCTCTCCTTTTCTAATCTGAAAATAAATTTGAAGACTTTTTAAATGTTTAACAGTAATATAAGATTTTTTAAATAGAGTCTTTACAGTCCTGTTCAAACTAATATTATTTTTTTGTGATCGATAGGGAATTAAGGGAAGCTATTATTGTTTAGAAAGAGTTCAGAATTAATTCAAAAGAATACAAAATATTTCTAGAGAATTTAAACTAATTTAAATATTCAAAAGAATTCAACAAAGTTGAAAATAAATTTAAAGAATTCGAAGAATCCAAAAGTTAAAAATTAAAGTTAATAATTTTTCTGTAATAAAAACAAACTGTGAAAACTCTTAATAAATAATAAAATAAGAACCAGATTTCGTAAAACTACCTATCAGCTTCCTTAACAAGCAGTTTTTCCTTAACAGAAAGTTCCATATCCTTTCGATAAATTCTCTCTTCTCCTTTTCTCCGCTCTTCATTAAATTCTTTTTCTTTTATTTGAATATTGTGCATCAAACCATGCGCCTCTTCCAGTTTTTTCTGCAACAAAACAAGTTGTTTGTCTACTACAATCACCTGTTCTCTCAATTTTTCTTCCTTTTTCTTTAATTCTGCATCAAAAGATTCCTTCTGTTTTAATAATCTCGTCCTAGCTCTCGCCAATTTTTCTTCCTCCAAATCTTCCCTTACTGTCAGAGTTCCCATTTCTCTAAAATTTTTTCTTATTCTTTCTTTTTCCTCCTCTCTTTCCGCTTCGTTTTTACTCTTCGCCTTCACTGAAAATGATTTCAGGGAATGTAAAATGCAAAGTAGGAGAGGTTCCTCAGATTCTGAGTATTTGGAGATGATGGACTGACCCTCTGGATCATCTGATCTGATTCCCAAAGTGTCCAGAGTATGGGAAACGTAATCGTTTTGCAACCTCTGCTTAGAGTCGCCTCCATCCTTTGTCGATGAAACTTGTTTTGCAAAGTTTACGAGAAGTGGAGCTTCGCTTGCAAATACAGAAAGGGCGTAAGCGTAGTTTCTATCGAAGAGATATTCTGCTATGAGTAAATCGTGGACATATTGTTTCGCTGATTTTGGTCTGTCGTTTTCTCCATTTAGAGATAAATCTTTGCCTTTCAGGGCGTTTACTAGGTTCTGGCGTAGATGGGTCCGAATGTTGGATATTATTCCACATTTATCGAACCTAAAGAAAAAAAAATATTTTTTCAACATTGATATTTAATTATTATATTTAATTTTTAGGTAACACAATTAATTATAAGTATTTAAAGTAGAAGAAAACATAAAAAATTTTTTAAATAAAATTTTGAAATTTCAAAAATTCAAAAAAAAAAAAAACAAATGAAAATGAAAATTTTAAGCCAAATAACTCAAGATATGAAAAAAAAGTTAAGAGAAGAAAAACGTTGCTTTTTGAATGCCCTACAAGATTAAAAAGATCTACAAATTTTCATTTGACCATTTATTGATTGAATAAATAATTGTCGTTTTAACCGAATTTTTGGTATTATACAAATAGTATTAAGATTAGGCATTTCTTAACTCTAGCTATACTATCTTCAAATCCCTCAAATAGAAAATTATTAGGATAAATTAAATATATTAAATAAAGAAAATTCGTAAAAAAGTTGGCTTTACAAATTTTCCAACTATAAAGAATTTTTTACGTAAAATAATAATTAAATTATTACATACATCATTATTATTATTATTAAAAAAAGTTTCTTATTCACAACTCCGAACATTTTTGTAATTAGATAAATAAAATACATTAGGAGATAAGTTAAAATATTCCTTATACTTAATAGAAATTTTTGTCGTGATTTTTGTTTACATTTTGTTGACTTTTGGTTTATTTTTACGATTTTGATAATTTTGACAGTTGAGCGTGACATAACCTCTCAAAAAATATGATTCGACTTTTAATTTCCACAAAGTACTCACCATGAATATACCGTTGAATAATACTCGTTATCCATTTTAAGTTTATTATTAAACACAAATTTCGACGATAAAATACCTTTTTACAACAGAAAAGACGTAAAAAATCTCAAGGTGAAAAAACGGTTTCATTGTGAGCATTTTTCGTCTGCTACACGCGACACGTGACGCGCACGCGCGTTTTAGAAGGGCACGAAATTTAAATTTGAGATTAGTTTATAAATTCATTTTTCTTTCTAAATAATTATTAGAAAATAATAAAACAAAACTTGTATATTAAATATACATAAAGAATTCCAAATAAAAATTAAATTACATTAAATTACATTACATTCTAAATTCGTTATCTAAATTATTATTATTATCAAATTTATTAAGCTAAATAATTTGAGCAAGAAAGATTAGTAAAAGAAAGACGTAAGAGTATCGAGTTATTTTTGCAGAATTACAAGGAGCTTTTCCAACATCAGATTGACAAGCGCAGGATTCCGTTATGTGTCCGTCTACCTAAAAAATGTTATAAGACATTGATTAATTATACAGAGGGAAAAAATTCAAAATTTAATATTTGTTGAGTAAAATGAGGAAATCGAATTTTTAGATTAGAACTTGGCTCCAACATCCTTAAACGAAAAATTCTTCATACCTTTTGAGAAAAACAACCTGATAAAATTGGATTCGTTTTGTCTTCTATCATTTTTCCACAAAAGTGAGTGCTGTTGATTACTAGAAAAGAATGACATTTAATTATGAAAAATATATTTAAATATTATGTAAATATACCAAATATAAAATTTTCTATTCAATGAATTCGGTTTTTGACCACTTCAAAAATATTTTTTATTACTTACTAGCATTATTATAAGAGTAAGTGCTCTTGATGCATACATATCCAGGCATTAAAGTACAAGTAACTTTCCGATATTCATTTTTCCACGCATAATCCAAATCGGGGAACGTTGAATCGTCTAAAAAATAGTTTTTTTAGTAGGATCATGCAAAAATCTCGAAAATTTCTTAAAATTCTAACAAGCCTTTTAAAATCCTTTAAAATTCTTTGAATTCCCTAAACTTTCTTAAAAATCTCTTAAAATTTCATGAAGTCCTTTAAAATTCCACTAAATCTTTTAAATATTATACAAATGTCTTGTAATCCCTTTAAATTCCTAGAAACCTGTTGAAATCTTTTGAAATTGTTGAAAATCTCTTGAAATCATTAGAAACCAAAAAAATTTCAAAGAATGCCTGGAAATTCTTTATAATTCTTCGAAATCCTTTTAAACTCTTTTAAATCCTAAAACAAAGAAGTGACTAAAATATATTTCAATGTTTCAGAAAGAATATTTCAAAAAATTAAATTAAAATTACTAAATCATACTTGTTATGACAAAGGGTTCAACGCAGGGTGTATCGAGATGTTTCGTACAGTTGGTGGTGATTTTTTTTTTATCGTCTATCATTGGACCCAGCCATGTGAATTGGAAACAATAAGCTGTAGGATTTGCATCTTCACCTGCAGTGGCTTAAAACAATATAAAAATTGATTATTTCAATTTTTTATTAGTATTTACAATAATACAAAATATTATAATTTTTGATCAATTTGTTATTACCTGAGATGTAAAGATAGAGACCGAAAAAGATTAACCAGTGTTCGAATTTCATTTTCACTATAATGTCATAAATACTTTTGATTCTGACTGAGTTATCTTTTACGTTCAATCTAATGATAAGGATTATCTATCACAAAATGCAGCTTTTGCCTATATATGAATTTCCAGTCTTTAAGGCAGATAATGATAATACCATCTGACGCATTGTTCTTAATAATCGAAATTCTACGTATAGATTGAAGAAATGGTTGCCTGATCTACTTGAAAATTGTTACTTAAAATCCGAATCGAAGACTCAAAACGAAATAAGATCAAATTTTACATTTTCTTTTAATTTTAAAAAATAATTTAAATTTAAATTCTTAATGTAAAACTCAGGACAAAACAAAATTCGAAATCAATTATTAAAATATGCAAATTTTATTAAACGTATTGCACGATTAGTTGCACATAAACTATTAACGGATGAAATGAGATTCTGAAACCTAAAATAGTGAGTATCGAATAATAAATGATTCTTACTCTTCGAGATCTTAGAACTAAGAAACAGAGAAAGATGATGAAAATGACAATCTTAGGTACAGAAATACTATCCTTAGAGATTAAATTAATAAATGTATAAATTTTCTCTTTCTCGTTTCTTTTCTCCCTCCGTAAAGGTGAACTTAAAAGCTAAAATTCGTCGTGTCTCGCTAAAGCTTCGCCAAAGTCCGTCGCTTGCGATCCAACGAAGATGTCATATTTTTCTAAAATTTCGTCTTTCGTTAGTTTCTGATCTGCATCAGAGTCTGCTTCGTAAATTAAATGACGAGCTTCCGCCTCTGCGTGGTCGAAATCAGCGGGAATGATCCAGTTCTTAACCTGATGAAAACAAGTATTATTTTTTTTAAATTATTTCAATTTTACAGAATTAGAGTTAGAAAATTAGAAATTAAGCGATCTTTAAAACTTTGAGAACTCTCGAGATTAGAATCATGACAAATTAATAAAAATCGACTCACTTCTTCATTGTCGAGAAAACCGTCTCCATTTTTATCCCGATAGGAAGTAAAATGTTCCTTTTCGTTTTTCACCCATTCTGGGTCTTCCTCTTCATCTCCGCCATTGTACATGTCGCCTGTAAAATAATTACAAATTACAATTTTTTATAACCTTTCTAAATCGTTTTTTTTATATCGAGGTGGCTCCTTATATTTTAAGCAAAATTAAAAAAATAAAAAATTGAAATATTGCGAAATTATACTGCGACATAAATCCCATAAAATCCCTCTAAATTTCTTCTCCATTCCTCAAAATATTTTTAAACCCACTGAAATCGAATCAGGGTGGCCACAAGATTTAATTTTTTCATTTCTCTGATATTTCTCTGATATTTCTCTGACTTTTCCCTGACTTTTAGACAAATTTCCCTAACAGAAAAGTTTTAGAAAAGCGAAAAAATTTTCAGTAAAAATACTATTGAAATTTTTTAAAAATTTCGTATATCACTTTAAATCTTTGGAAATTTTAAATTTAAATGCACAACAGAAAATTGTACCTATGTACTCAATAAGGGAAATTTTTCCATCTTTGTCCTTATCGATATCTTCCATTGTTTCCAAAACGACAACATCTCTCATGTGTTCGTATTCCTCTGGATGGAGAAAGGCGGCAAATTCCTCTTTGGTCAAGGCATCATCGCCATCAGAATCAGCAAAAGACCACCTTCTGCGGTCTCGCTTCTGCATAACGGCATAAGAGAAGCTCTCATTATCAGTTTTCTCAGGTTCATGATCGCTTTCGTCCATGAAGCCATAAACTAGAGTTTTATAATCTTTCCACGAGAGTTTTTCCTTATCGTCTGGGTTGTGGGACTTCCAGTGACGATCAATGTCATCTCGAATGTAGCGTTGTTGAGTGTACCTAATCCAGTCTTTAAGTTCTTCCTGGGAGACAAAACCGTCATTGTCTTTGTCGATTTTGTCGACTATTAAACCGAGTCTGCGAGTACTTTCCTCCGGCGAAAGCTGGTCGAAGGTTTTCGCCTCTTCTCCGAGGAATGCCTCGTGGTCGTATTCAGGATTGTGCTGGGAATTTAAGTAGTGCTCCTGATCGCTAAGTTCCTAAAAGAAATAGAAGAGTTTCTGTATGGATCTCATTAAAAATAACAAATAAATAAATATCGAATTTACAAATTGACGAAAAAAGTACCGAAAATATATATTGGGACGAATGAAAAATACCAACAAATAAAATTCTCGACATTGTAAAATTCAATCTGGACTCTGGAAAATTACAGGCAGTATAAAATTCTGAACAATTTATAATATAGCCAAAATGGAAAATTCTCTGCAGAACGGTCTTGAAATACCGTTAATTCAAAATTCGAAAAAGTAACGATCCCGTAATTAAATAAATTTTTCAAAAATCCTTTGCATTCAAAATGTCTCTCATACATAACTTTAATTTCACCAAGTTTCATTAGAATCCGAAGAATACTTACTATCAAAAATTCTCATATTTCTCACATTAGACATTTCTCATCATAAAAAAATGTTCAGGTTATGTTATTTTCCCATCACAAATAATAATACATAATATACCTCAAAATCCCAACATTTCACCAAAGAAAATCCAACAAACATGACCAAAATACAAGTTTCAAATTATCAATCCCCTTTCAAACTAAAAAATCCCACAATTTCTTGAAAAGCCCGTTATTCAACAATTTGAAAAATCATATAATGTCAAACCTTCTCAATAATTCTTTGCTTCGGTTCGTCTTCGGGTCGTGGAACAGCATCTGCGATCACAATTGTGAGTAAAATTTTCGTAAATATTAAACGACGCATTTTATTTGGAAACGTTATAAGAAAGATTATTCGAAGAGCTTGAGAAGAAAACAAAAACAAAAGGGAGGAAAAAACGGAGGCAGAACTTTTTTCCGGCGGTGAAGCTCGAACGGACGATTCGTTTTGTTCACGGTGAAAGTTACAAGAACAAGATACGAATTTTTTAATCCTGTGAAATGTCAAACTGAGACTATATTTTTAAATTAGTCAAATCGTCGGAGCTGAGTTGTTTCTTAGTAACGGGAACCGGGAAGCACTTCTTCAGCTTCCACATCAGCGAATCTCACGCTCTTTCTTACCCCAAATACCCCCAATCCCCCCGCACCCTGACACGTGGTGGGACGTGGGACTGGGATTTTAAAGCGTCTAAATAGACGGTCGTTCAACGCCTGGAGAGTGTTCTACGTCCGCCACAACACCACTGGATCGAAAAAAAGTGTATCTGGGTTTCTAGAATGTATAAGAGTATAGTATAGACTAAATATAGACGATATAGTGAATAATATTAATAATATATAATAATAATATAGTGAATATATATATATATATTATTTAAATTAAATTTATGATTCGTTTTTAGTGATTTTATGGAGAAAAACAAAAATTTATCTGGAATTTTTACACATATTATATATGTATGTACACTCGAGTCTCTCAAATGTCAACTTCCCAAATCTCAAGTTCTCCCAAATGTCAAGTCAAGTTTCTCTCAAATGTCAAGTCCGTTTTTCTCAAATCCCACTTGTAACCACTGCGCACGCGTTGCGTTCGGCATCTGATTGGTTGCTATTCGCGCGCAGTTTAAAATGCTAAAAATATTATTTCATGTGCAATACACATGCGCAATTGATGTGACATTAGAGAAAAGAAATTTGGTTGATATTGGGAACGCCTCCGGCTTGAATTTCCGTGATTCCGTCACCCTGATTTTGCTTTGTAAACATGTCAACTCAATTTACCCAATCCTGGTTTCCATAAGATTCTATGTAATGGAAACCAGGGTTGGGTCGTTTTAGTTTAAAAAGCAAAACAAAGGCAACACCCGCATAGTATATAATATATGTTACACTCGAGTCTCCCAAATGTCAAGAAATTTTTGCCAGAGGTTCTCCCAAATGTCAAGAAATTCTTTATCCTCTATAGTCACATCAATTGCGCATGCGTATTGCACATAAATAATATTTTTTAGCA
>CAJFCO010018487.1:405951-435443 GCA_904066015.1 Synergus gifuensis
TTATGGTTTCAATGATTATCAAGGATATATGTATATCTAGAGATCCTGTTGAAATATTTCAGGTAACATAACCTCAAAAGTGTCAGGTTCAGCGCAATGTTGATATATATGCATACATAGGATCTCTAGATATACATATATCCTTGATAATCATTGAAACCATAAACTATAACAATTAATTTACATATTACATAATTCTCAACTTGTCATTATTTTCAGAAAACGTTATTCTTATAATGTATTAACCTTTAGTTTTTTTTACATATGAACATTCAATATTTCGGATATTTTGATATACAAAAGCAAACAATGCTACTGATCAAATCACTTGATCGGAAGTAGTTCAAAATTTTTTGTAATTATCAAAGAATTTCGAACCTGAATTCTGCTGAATTCAAAAATGTAGTTACAAATTAAGAATCTTCTAGAGAATTTTAAGGAACTTCTAATAAAAGACCAACGGTTGGAATTGTCTTCAATTGAAGTTATTTCTTATTTAAAAGTTATTTTAATTAAAAGAACTATGAAAATTTCAATCGTATTTAAGTACAGTCTTAAAGAAAGTGAAAATAATTTTTTACTTTTTCAGATGACGCGTAAGAGGAAGCGCACCTCGAACATTGCGAGGTGGTCCAGTGATGACTTGCAAGCAGCATTAAAAGCCATAAAAGAAGGGAAACCAATGACGCAAGCGTCCGCTTTATACGGAGTTCCTCGTACAACAATTTATAGAAGATTGAAGCGCAATAAATTTTCCGCCCCAAAAATGGGTCGCAAGGCTGTCTTCTCCACCGAGCAAGAGGAAATTCTAACCAACCATATAAACAAATTACAACGCACAAGTCCCTTGAACTCTCAAAAAGTTCGAAAGCTAGCTTTCGATCTCGCTGAAAAATTACAACTTGATCACAATTTTAATAGAGAGAAACAAGAAGCTGGGCAAGAGTGGCTTGCATCTTTCCTGAAACGGAACCCTCGTGCTCAAATTATTAGACGAGGAGAGAAAAGCCATGAGGTGAACGAACTAAACAACGAAAATCCAAATTTCGATGAAAAACCCTTTACGAGTGAGACTGAGACTAAAATTAAGAATGAAAAAATATTTCTGGAGGTGGAAATGGATTTTTCGGATGATTCAGAACCCCTCACTTCCTCTACTGATCCTTTGGAGAACATTTCTGAGAGTTTTGAGAGGAACCAATACTTAGAGAATTTAACGAGTGTCGAAGAAACTGAGGAGGAAGTTAAAAGGAAGTTTGAAATGAAGTTAAGAGTGAGGAAAAAGATTCTCTCAAAAGATGAGAGACGTACTTTACAGAGTTGCGTTGACAAACCAATGAGGATAGTGGATAGAAGTACCTTTCTTGATCAGCTCGAGAAGTCGAATCAGGTTGTGACTGAAAAGGAAGATGATTTACCCGCATTGAAGGTATTATTTTTCGAAAAAGTTTTTAAAAATATTGATGTGCTCTGAAATAGCGGAAGCTGTTGAAGAGGATGCCCCCATTCTTTCAATATGTATTTGAATTTTCGATTCTGATTTATGGATATTTTCAGAACCGTAGAAAGCGAACGACAAAAACAGCGTCCTGGACAGCCAATGATTTGAACTCTGCTCTCCAAGAGTTAGCACAAGGAAAAACTATGACAGCAGTTTCAGCTTTGTATGGGGTTCCCCGTACTTCAATTTACAGAAGACTGAGGCAGAATAATTTTTCTTCTCCAAAGCTCGGTCGAAATTCAGTCTTCACACCTAAACAAGAAGAGTGCCTCACTGATTACATTTTAAAAGTTTCGAAATTTTGTCCCATGAACACGACACAATTAAGGAGAATGGCTTTCGAATTAGCTGAGAAATTGAATCTAGACCATAATTTTAACAGAGATATAAGACTTGCTGGAAAGGATTGGTTGACGGGTTTTATTAAAAGAAATCCTAGGGCGAATTTTAACGGTAAAAGAAATTTATGTGAAACGGAAAATTACCAAAACGGAAAAAAAGAGTTCTTCTATGATTTTAATGATTTAGTTAAATCTTTTCCATCCCTCGAATGTCAAACTGTTGATGTTTAGTTTTGAAATTTGTGATGAGAAAGAAGGGTAAGAAATTCGAATTTATATATATATAATTTTTTTTTTTTTTTGGTTATCTTTGGTTTAACCAATGATGAAAAGCGTGTAGTTAAGTTATCTTGTATTATACTTGTAATAAATTACATGAAGATAAAACTCTTTCCGATTTGTAAAGGATACCCACTTTAAAAATTGAATTACAAAACTCGTTTTTGTGCTGACAATGCGACGTTTTATTTTATTTTATTTTTTCTTAATTTTATTCTGACAATTTTAATTATTTGATCTTGTACATTGCATTAAATGATTACATAAATCCTTTATAGGGGTATCATGTACCATTCAAATTTTATTTGTTTCGTAAAGAAATTCTAAGAGGTCGGAACATCAAAATTTAATAATTCAAATAATGCAGCAGTAGACTGATAAAAAAAATAGATTTACAATCGAATGGAAAGTATTTATTAAAAACCTAGGTGTCAAGGAAGGGAGGGAAATCAGGGAAAAAGAAAATTGTCAAGAAAGTTAGGGAAGTGCGAGTAGTCAGCTAGGGAAAATAGAAATTGACATTTATGCAATGTTATTTTTGTTGTATTACATATATAACTTTTATAGTTTATTTAAAAAATTTTAGAAATTTTAAGAGGTTTCGAGGAATTTCAAGAAATTTCAATGAATTTTAAGAGATTTCCAAGTTTGTCATAAATTTGAGAGATTTTTACGAATTTTCAGTGTTGAGAAATGATTTTAAATTTCAAAAGATTTAAAGTGATATTATACTGAACTGAAGTAGTATTTATATATAATAATAATATTTATAGTATTTTTACTGAAAAGTTATTCGCATTTTTAATACTTTTGTGTCAGGATTTGTCTGAAAGTCAGGGAAAAGTCAGGAAAATGAAAAAATTGAATCTTGTGGTCACCCTGATTTAACAAAAGTTTTAAAATGTTTATTCCTGAATGAATTTTTAGATGCACTAAGCAGGTTGATTGATAACCTCAGAAAACGTAAAAAGAGGATGTGAATCATTTTCCCGACGTATCGCAACATAGTGACTCTTATAATATATCTAGGGCGTGCTTATCCTGTTATCAGGTATTTGCCTAAGATAAAGAATGCTATTGCCCGTTCAGTAGTACCTGTCGTGCCTACAATGATCATTGTTTCGTTTCATCCTATCAGTATTTTCTTTTAACTTTTAAAGCTTTTTCCGATTATTATTTTCCATTTTTAAGTGTTTTTCTTAAAAGAGGTGACAAAATGGTGGTGAAAACTGCAATGACTGGACCAGCGCAGCTGGAAAAGCAAATCGGGTGTATCAAGTATACCATTTTTTGCTTCAATGTCATTATATTTGTGAGTAATCTCTTTGGAATTTAGAGAAGAAAAAAAAATAGTATTTCGAAAACACTATGTAAATAAATTAAAAAAGCTAGTTTTTTAATGAAAGAAATTTAAAGTAAAAGTATTTTCACAATTTAATTAGAATAATGTAAAACACTATATTTTTATTATTTAATATTTTTTTGGGGAATTATTCAGCATTATTAATTAATTACTCATTATTAATTAAATAATTAATTAATCATTATTAATTAAATATTTAATTAATCATTATTAATTAATTATTCAGCGAGAAATGGGTCATTGAATGAAATCTTTGAAAAACTATTGAACAATCAGTAAAAATTACAAATTAATCAATGAAAATCACTGAATCAGGGAAAAAAGTTTGAATCATTCAAATCCACTAATTAGGCAGTGAAATAGTTGAATCAATGAAGAAAGTTTGAATCTTTGAAAAATGGGTCACTAAATTAGTAGTAATTAATTAGCAGTACTATCCAATAATTATTATTTATTATTATTGTTATTATTATTAATAATAATAGTATTATTCATTAATTAATTAGTAATTAATTAGTAGTCACTAAAAAATGACTAAATTTGAAAATTTTCACTGATTGACATTGATTAAATATTTATATATTATAATAATAATTATTATTATTTTAAAAAACGTTAAACTTGTGAAATTTAGTTTTTTATGTACAACAATAATGATTGCAGCTAATGGGATGCAGCATGTTTGGTTTATCGATCTGGTTACGAGTGGAACCAGGATTTCAAGAATGGGTTGATTATTTAGATATGGACGAATATTACATTGGACTTTACTTATTAATTCTGGCTTCCACAATTATTATGGTGATTGCCTTCGTTGGGTGTGGCGCCGCTTTAACGGAACTCATATTGGCTCTTTATGCGGTAAATATATTTAATTCTCTGTAAATTGACTGTAAATAATATTTGAATATTGCTATATGCTGTTATTTATAGACTACATCTTTAAAAAAGTGAATTAAATATTTCACTAAAGATACTTTTACATAAAAAGTTATATATAGATTATAAAAATTATAAAGTTATATATAGATTACGTAACGATAATTTAGTCACGATAAAAAAAATTATTTTCAGTACATTGGACTCCAGGCATTTTGCTTCATTTTCGGCTTGGCAGGCGCAGCAGTTCTTCTAGATTATTCAACATATGACAGTCAAATACAGCCAATTATTCGAAGATCGATGACAAGTCTTATTACCAACTCACAGCATGAAAATGCAGCTCAAATTCTCAGGATGGTGCAGGAAAATGTAAAAAAAAAAAAATAATAATTATATCGATCATTCTTACATTCAATTAAATGAAATCATATTAGATTATTTTTTTTTTTTTGATAAAAAAAAAATTTTAGATTGGATGCTGTGGAGCCGATGGACCAATGGATTATCTCACATTATTGAAACCTTTGCCAACTGAATGTCGTGATACGGTAACCGGAAATGCATATTTTCATGGATGCGTTGCAGAGTTGACTTGGTTCCTGGAGGGAAGGTCAGGATGGTTAGCAGGATTAGCTTTATCTCTCTGCATGATCCATGTAAGTTCTGATCTGAACTTTATCATTAGATTTAGCATTAAGCCAACTGTATTCCTTTCACTCTCAACTTTAACAAATTTATAAAAAATTAAATTTAAATTTAAATATAATTTAAATTAATTTAAATTAAATTTAAATATAATCAGCGTAAATGTTTACTATAATAATAGGTCGATAAAACATAAGTTCATATTTTTTTATTTATAATAATAATAAGCCCTTACTTTTGCAGGTGGTTCTCGCTGTCCTCTCCTTCGTTCTCGTCCAAGCGATTCAGAAGGAGGAACAACTCGCAGCATACAAACGTTAAATTAAATAATACCATTATTTTTCATAATTTTTAAAATAAAACTTTGAAAACTTGTCTCTGTGCATGAAAAAGTCTGACGCATTACTTAAGTTGCATTTTAGTATCGTTTTTTTATGAAATATAAGTTGATTCATTTTTTTTTCACCAGATACAAATTTATAATGCACTCGAAATCTGAATTAATATAATATAATCTCACTCTCTTCATTTTAATCAAAGAATATTAGAAATACATATTTTTTGTATTGTATTTTTTTCAGTACACGTAATTCTATTTAAAAAATGAAAAAGAGCGAAAATGAATTCAGATTTAGAAACCAGCCATGTAATATAGTACATATAGTACAATATTCGATATAGTACCCAACTATCATTTTCAATTTTTTTCTATAAACAAATTTACTTAATATATAGCAATAAGATATTTACGAATAAATTAATAAAGCACATTTGGATGTTTCAACAGAAAATGGAAGGAAACAAGTGAATAATTTTAATTTTCAATTGAAAAATTTAATTAATTCACTCCTGATATGAAGATAGGTAATTAAAAGATAACTCCAGAAAAAAAATTGTAAAATAGAAGTAAACTGTATTTAAAATACTTTAAAAGTGTAAACAATGTACCCCTATTTTGAAAAGTAATTTTTTAGTGAATAGGTAGAATAATTATTTAAATTTTAGACTTTTATTCTGTAATGAATAGATACAATTATTTAATAAGTCGAATAAGTGAAAAAAGTAAAATATAATAATGCATTTACATGGTTTCTATTTATTTTTAATGCAGAAAATGACTGAAATATCAAATACGACTAAAAAAATCAAGATTCTTGCACAGTAAGCCAATGTCGGAAAAACATATCATGATAGCCTTGAAATTCGAAATATTACTTTCTCATTGTCTGACTTGTCATTTATTCGATCATATTTAAAGTATGAAAGGTGAAGGTCGATCCAATTGTGTCTATCATCGTGAAAATATTGTTTCCTATATGTCCCCAAATTAGGTCACGTCCAAAAGAATAGTAATCTATAACTACTTTGATATTTTGATAGATCTATTTCATGTTTAGATTCGTTACACAAATCCCATTTGATTGAAAAATTGATATGCATATTTTTTCTCAGAGGTAGAGATATAGAAACTTCAGAATTTTCAGCATTACATAATAATTAATAATAATAATAATAATAATAAGAATAATAATAACAGTACGGAAAATTTTAAAAATTGTCAAATATTCTTAGAAAATAATTGGGTTATTTGAAAATCAATAAATCAATGTCTTATTCCAGAATATAGTAAATTAATTAGTAAATTTACTAATAGCTAGCTTAAAATATAAATAATTGAAGCAGATCTAATTTTTAGGTACTTTATTTACAAAAATCATAATTTACACTATAACATAGACATAGAGTCCTAAATAAGGAGTTAGTATAATTTATTTACAATAATTAGTTTGTAGGTCAATATTAATTTCTTTTCGTATCTACATTTTGTACGCTTTCCGAAGATATTTCACTCTAGGAGGTTATTTCTTTCCTACATTAGAAGATGGACCTTATTAATAGATAAATGCTTAAGTACACTGGCATCGTCTCAAGTAACTTGGACGAAAAATTTTTCCTGTATTTTAGCAAATAAGCACCTTCATATTACAGTAAAAAAAATATTACCATCGCATCTAAATTTTGCGATCAACTACAGTATCAAATATCAATATTAAAACGATATATAAACTATACATATAAATCGATATAGATTACGTCTTATCTTAAATTCAAATAATATCAACGAAATAATCTCTTGGAGAGAGCGAAAGTAAAAAATAGAGATTCTTGGGAGTCATGATCGATAAATAAATAAGAAATAATTACTAGTTGTTGGAACGTGAAGTAGAGTTTCCTGATTGAAGCTAATATCTAGAAAAAAATTATTCGGGGGAACATAAAGTTCAAAATTTTTTTAAAAATGTCAAAATATTTTTTATTTTATTGAAAATTTGAATTTTTTGAGATGTTAAAATATTTGAAAATTGAAAGGTCGTGGGAAGATCTATAGTATTTTAATGACGCAATCGATATACGTCAGAATAAATACTTTTCAGTCGAAATACGATTAACGAATACCGCAAAAAATGTTACTCACTGTGAGAAACTAAAGCTATGAAATCGAATTTAAATCGCGTTTAATATTCCGTGAATATTCCAAGAATCCTTTGAATTATTTTATGTCTAGAATATTCTATAAAATAAAAAAAAAATTCTATAAAATAAGCCTAAAAAGGTGAAAATTTTGTAAATTGAAGAAAACTTAAAAATTTCAAGAAATTTGAAAAATTCAGAAATATCTCAAACGTTATATTACAAAACTAAAAAAAATCTATAAAATTCAGAATATTAAAAAAAATTGACAAAATATTCTTGAAATATTTCAGATATATTAATTGATGGATATAATTCTTCGTTAGCGGATTTGTGGTCTCCCATTTATCATTGAAGTAGATCTGCAGATCTAATTTCACGATTCAAGTTCTCTAAATACAACAAACCAATATGGCCGATGTTCACTAACAGCCCTAAAGACAAATGATAACCAAGTCTTTCATAATTTCATCCGTCATAATAACAGGATATTGCGCGATATTCAAATGTCCCATGTGAGATATTTTCAAAACTTCAATATACCAAAAGCATCTCAAAAACATCCAAGGATATTCTGGGGATATGTCTATGGATATCCTACTGGTTATCTCTATTACATATCAGGATATGTAATAGAGAAATGGTTTCTGAATTTTTTGAAAATATTCAAATGTCCTAAAAACATCCAGGAATATCCAAGGGATATAAAAATTTCTGCCGTATAGGATATTCCAGGGTGGCCACATGTCAGGGAAATCAGGGAAATGTCATGGCAAAAAAATTTGTCAGGAAAGTCAGGGAAATGTCAGGGGAAAAAATTCTCAGGGAAGTCAGGGAAATATCAGGGAAATGCGAGTAATTGTCAGGGAAAATAGAAATTGATATTTATGCTATCTATGCTATTTTTGTCGTATTGCATATATATTCCAAGGATTTCAAAGGATTATAAAGAATTTCCAGGCATTCTTTAAGATTCTTTGGGTTTCTAATGATTTTATGTGATTTTCAATAATTTTAAAAGATTTTAATGTTCCTCATGGAATTTTAAAGGAATTCACAAGATTTTTATGATTTGTAAAAGATTTTGTAGAATTTCCGGCCTATAATATCCTGTGTTATCCCCATAATATATCTCTTGGATTATCTGTGGGATATTATGTGATTTATCCTTAATAGACATGATATAAATAGAATACCTCGAAATATCCTTTTTTAATGAGGAAACAAACCCGATCTTTACTGGGCATTCTCTAAATTTATCCAACGTATGGATAACCTGGATATCCAACCGGAGGCGGGTAAAATCCCGGGAAAGCTGGCACTGTTGGTTGAAGAGCTATCGTAGAAGTGACATAAGTAGTAATTTCAGTAGGTACCACTTTCGTAGAATAAAGAGTTGTAAAGGCTGTTTTAGCTCCAAAAGTAAGTTTCAAAACTCTCGAGTCAGAAATGGTAGCAAGTGTTTGGGTCACAAGAGGGGTGGTAGTGACGGTGAATTGCTGCTGTTGAGGGAAAAGGGGTACTTGGGGCACCTGCGGTACTTGCGGCAGTTGAGGTACCGGTGGTGGAAGAAGGGGAGTAATTGTGGAAGTTCCGAATTCGTAGGATGTTCTTGGAACTGTTCCGACCGGTCTAGAGAGCGTTGAGAATACAGTGTTGCCATTGTTCACTACTGGGATTACGTGGGACTCGTAAAGGGTCTCGAGGACTACGACTGGTCTCGAAGTTGTGATGATTTGAGGTTGTTGAGCCTGACCGAAGTATTTTAAGAGGGCGAGTTGTTGAGCCTGCTCTGGAGTCAGCTGAGGCTCCGGGACCGTTGAAGGTTGCGGGGGGTTGTTCCTTACTTTAGAAGCTGAAGGTGCCCTGGAACTGAAAAAGAATTGATCCAGCTTTATGTCAATTTAGACGATATTCTTAAGTAACACCGCCTTTAGCATGTCTCCACCTAAGTTCCTTAACCACACCCTCTTAACAACTCCCCATTAACTACATCCCTTTGACAACGTTTCATTAAACACACCCCCTTAAAACATACACCCATACACGCCCTCTTTCCATGGAAACGCCCCTAAACCATGCCTCCACCTAAGTTCCTTAATCACTTTAAAGAAGATACCCGCCAAATATTTAATTTTTTAAAAAAAGATTTGGCCTAAAAAATGGGCGTGGCCAAATAAAGTGGGCGTGACCGAGGGGCGTGGTAAATTAAAGTAGGCGGAGCTTGGTATGTGGTCAATGATGTAACTAATGAAATCTATCTACCTAAAAATGTCGAGGTCCGCATCCAAATCAGTGCTAGGAGCAAGAACCCTTTTAGGAATGTCATCATCGTCCCGTTCATCATCTCCAAAGTCGAGTTCCAAATGAAGTTCGCTTCCAGCCTCGTCCAACTTGGAATTGAACTCGTTGAGGGTCTTGCTAGGAATGAATTGATAAATTTCCATTGGAGGAAGAGTCTTGATGGCAGTCACGATTCTAGCAATGTTGTAGGTCTGGACCAGAGTTAGCTTAGTGGTGTTGCCATTGGCGACAACTGGTAAGAGGTGGGTTTTGAGCAAGGTCTGTGTAGTGGAGAAGGTCTCAGTGATTGTTTCGAGGGGTGGAGTTGCTTGGCCAGATTCGAGGGTTATGGCTGGAAGGGTTGCGATCGAAGAATCAAGGGGAAGGGTCGTTTCATAAGCTGCTCCAGTATTGGCTAAAATATTCTCAGTCAGAGGCTCGGTTGGAGATATTGTAGTGACGGGATCAGCAGTTGCGAAGGACTTTTTCACTGTTGAGGTGACTGTGATAAAGCGGGTGTTTCGAACGTTTCCAACCTGCAGAAGAAAAATTACTTTAGGTCATTTCAGGTGACTCTGAATATCTTTAAATGATTTTGGATGACTTTAGGTTAATTTTGGCATAACTTTAGGGTAGCGTTGGTATTACATATATTTAATTAACTTTGGATAACTTTAACTGACTTTGGATAACTTCATCTTCAATTGACCTGAAGTGTCTCAACCTTCACTTGCCTGAAATGAATATGGCGACTTGATCGTGGCTATTTCGAAGTAAATATCATTGAACTCAGCAGGTGTTGAAATCTCGACATTAAGTGTCTCGACAGGTATGATTTTTTCAGTGGCTTGAGCTTCTTGGACACTGATGCTGCTGACGTCCTCACTTTCGCTTTCATCAAGCTCATCGTCATAACCGACTCCCTCCTGGACCTTGCGTTGAATCGCAGGTACGTTTTGTTCATCAGAGACTGTTGTGATCTGAGAAACTGATGTTACTTCCGGTAATGCTGGAGAACTAGATGGAGCTGCTACACTTGGTACAGTTGGTGGAGGTTTGACGTCATCTTCAACTTGTTTGCGAATCGCGATTCGGGGCTTAGGAGTCGTCTTATAAGACCAGCGACCTTGAGTTCGTGGAAGCTTGAGTTTTGGAAGCGAATTTGTGGTCGATTGATCAGATTTTGGGATCTTGTTCTGGAATTTCGCAGGAGTACTTGGCTGGCTATTGGGTCTAAAACCAGTGCGTCTTCTTGTTGTTGGTGGTTCTGTTGTCGTTGTTACTGGCCTGTTTCTGAAAGATAATTAAATTCATCAGTCTGATTTCGTGGATCGACAAGTGACTTCAAGTGACATTGATTTAATTTTTACAACAGACAAGTTTATTTAACTTTTTAGAATTTTTATTATACAACTTACAACTTTTATCAGTTTGTCAAGTATGTCACATAGGAGTCAATAAGGATGTATGTCACATTGAGTCAACAAGGGCGTCTCTCACATGGGGGTCAATAAGGGCGTATGTCACGTGAGGGTCAAGAGGGACGTATGTTACATGAGCTGGATTATTGGCACAGCAACGGCAGCGGTGAGATCTTTTTATTTCTTTTTATAATATATGTAGATTATTATAATTGACTTACTTGTAATTAGGCCTGGTAGTAGTAGGTCGATTTTTCCCAATGGCACGTGGTGGAACAGACTCATTGTTGTCCACATCGTCGGTGATTTTGTTGCGAAATTTGGGTCGGGTATGATGGTTGTTGGATTGTCTGCGATTCGGGCGACCATTTGACCCTGTCGATCGAGAAAGCGATATGACAATCACAGAATCAAAACGCATTTTGCGTCAGAATTTCGACAGCACTTTTATCACTGAACATGAAACTAATGTGCTTGAAATGTCGTGATGACGGAATAGAGGTACTTTAGATGTTGGATAATTGGATATAGGATAAGTCTCAAATATAGGAACCAAGAGTAAGAAACAATATAATAAATTCCAAATTTAAGACCTCAAAAATTAGGCGTAATAAAATAAGTCTAATATAAAATTACACAAATAAGACCCAAATATCTATAAAAGGCCCAAATTGTAAGTCCCATTAAACCAAGATGAAAAATAAGACCCAATACAATGAAACTGAAAAATAAGGCCTAAATACAAGAAAATAATTCTCAAAGTGTTAAAAATACGTCACAGTTGTAGGGCCCAAGAATAAGAACCAATAAATTAAATCGAAATTGTAGAACACAAAAATGAAGCCCAATAAAATAAGTCTAATGTACAAAGTTAAATAAAAAAGGCCCAAATAATATAAAATATAAAGCCTAATAAAGTAAGACCTACAAATGGTATTAAAAAAGCAAACCTTGTCCATTAAAAAGACCTTCTAAAGGTATCGCAGATTCTTCCGGTTGTGTTGTAGGTGTCGCTTCCAAATAAATTTTTCCTTTTCCTTGATGAGGCCCAATCGTTTTCAAAATTCTCTGCGAATTTGTCGGTTTGATTTTTCCTTCAGGAATTGAAATTTCTTCATCGTTCAAGAGACGAGAAGAGCTTTGAAGAACTTGGGCGTATTTTCCATTAATATAGGTCCCAATTACACTGGTTTCGTGAACTGTCGTTAAACCATCTTTTACAATAGTACCTCCAAGTTTTGTCACGAGACCTGTCGGATTTTCCTTGTCTCGTCGAGATGGTCTCGGCTTTCCATGGACCTTCGAAGATGGTCTCAAGTTGATAAGCTGAAGCGACAAAAAAAAGTGTAAAAAAAAAATGTAAAAAAAAATTGTAAAAAAAAATTTGTAAAAAAAATTATTTTACAAATATTTATATTAGTAACTTTTTTTTATAAGGAAAAAACTTTTTAATAATATTGTTAGGGTTAGTATGTAAAATGAATATACAATATGATACCATAATTAAATATCAGTAATAATTAATATTCGGAAAAATTTTTTTTTTCAATTGGATTGGATTTTAATTTTATACGTATTTTAATCAGATCAGAGAGCAAATTATACAGAGACTTGAATGCCATCGGCAGTAGAAGAAGATGAGTTTCGTCAGCCAATTTAAAGTCCGAAAATAAATCATTCTAATCAAATCTAAACCTATCAAAAAAAAGAAAAGTATAATTTTATTAGAATAAATTATTAGTATTAATAACGGGATCACGTTTTACTAAACATTCAAATTCCCGAAAAATAAAAAATTCCGAAATAGAAAATTCTCAAAATTGAGTTATCGAAATTCTAAATTCCTGAAATTATAAAAATTTCTGAAATTTAAAATTCCCGAAACTAAAATCTTCTGATGAATTTTGCACCTAATGTGATGATTCTAAAAATGGGCCATTTCGTGGATCAAAAAATACTCACTTTAATAATGAAATGACCTTGATTATAATAAGACCCACGAACTCGTGGGCCCAAAACTATTAAGTCATGTTTCTTTGTCTTATTGTCGTTTTCTGGGACTTTGAAGCGTGGGAATTGATGTATAATAAATGTAATTACGTCTGACATACATGATTCAAGTTTATGAAAAAAATTTGTCATTTTTTCCTTTTTTTTTTTTTTTTTTTTTTGAGAAAAATTTGTTTATAATTCGGATTATCTTTTTAAACTTTTTTGCAATCCTGTGGTAGAAAATTTTTGTATTTCGACTGAAGTAAAAGTTTTCACCTGAAAATATTATCTCAATTTATTTTATGTTTTTCAATTAATAAAATTTAATTTTCATTCTATCTTCCTACCACTCGTTAAACATATCTTTTTGTAAACGATTTTTTAAATTTTTTGTTATAAAAAACCTCAAAAATGTGATAAAATCAAGCAGAATGTAAAATTAATACATGCCACTAGAAATTATTTTTATTTAAATTTCTTTGGAATTTCTTGCCTTCTGCAATTCTCAAAAAGAGTATTTTTTCCTGATTGTTTACTTATATGAACAAATCTTACGTATTTACTTTGAATTCATTTTAATTTCTCTCAATTCCTTCAATTTTTAAATTCTTTCGACGAGAGAAGAGGTCGAGGTCCCGGAAAAAGAAGAAAAAAAAAAAAAAACGATTACGCCACTACTTATTAATGTACGCAATGAGCAGAAAATATGGGCATTCACTATAGCGTTGTCTAGTGCAAAATAATTGCCAGTGCCAGCTCTGCACTCAATCGCGTAATTGCAAATAAACTCCCTCTACGTGTAAGCGCATTAAGGATTTCCTCGTGGGAACTTTACCGTTCGCATGGCTGTGTGGTGATAGCGACGAGAGCTTGTCGTCCTTCGCGACTTAACTTCAACTCCATAGATCGTGAAACCTATAATGCATTCGACGCGGCGATTTTTAGGCGTATGAATCGTCAATTTATGGGCCCTTTGTCACTCGCCTCAAGGTCAAATTTGTGGGAAGAAGAAAGCAATGGTTAAGGAATTTGTCTTTCACATTGCTGTGTACACACTTCAAATGCAAATAAGGCTTGAAGTCTAGTGGCAGCTTTTATTAAGGATTTATAAAAATAATTTCGAAGTAGAAGAAAAAAATATCTAATTCTATCTGTCGCCAATTATTATCTATCTCTTTCTATCTCCATATTAATCTACATGCACGCCTATTTATTTGAATCTCCTCTTTTCTATCCCTTTCTATCTCATGCCTATCCACGCTTATTTTTTCAAACCCCACTTCTCTATTTCTTTCAATCTCTTACCTATCCGGGTCTATCACTTTCTATCTCCTTTTCAATCAACGTTTGCTCCCTTCTCTATCTCTTTCTACCCCCTTATCAATCACAGTGCGCTTCTATCTCTTTTAATCCCCGTTTCTCTATTCCTTCCTATCGCTTGTCTACATTTGTCTATCCCTTTCTATCTTCTTGTTAATTTCAATTCGCTCCTATCTGTTTCAATCCCTACATCTATATGCCTTCCTATCTCTTGCCTATTCTTATCTATTCCTTTCTATCTCCTTGTTAATCTCAATTCACTCCTATCTCACCCCAATCAAATTCTCGCCTTTTCCCATCCACAAAAACTGAGCCAACATTTTTTATTAGTTTTTTTTTTTCACATTGAAGAGGATCTTAATTTTATTTATAATATTAGAACAAAACAAAACGATGACTAACGTTAGATTGTACCTTGTAGGTTTCATCAACCACTTCTGCTGGCTGCGACGAGAGGAAATCATATTCAGGTTCTGCTAAGTTGTTTTTAACGCCGGGCACGTCGTCTTTCGGTCGAACCTCAACGACCGTGGAGAGCACGGGACTCTTCGTTACCACTTCCACACGGGTTTTCACATTCTGCAACAAAAATGGCAAATTTGTATTCAATGTATCACTCTTAACTTAACGCCAGACGAATTTCATCAGAAATTTGGTTTTACAATTGATTTCTCAATAAAATTTTTTTTGACATTATAGGGAATATTATTACATAATATTATCCAGAAACTTCTTGAAATTCTTTCAAATTCTATGATAACAATTAAAATCCCTTTTATATCCTTTAAAATCCATTAAAAGTAGAAATCTCATCAAATTCCATGAAATCCCTCAAAATTCCCCAAAAATTTTCAAAATTATAAATCATTTGAAATCCACGTTAAAATTCATGAAAATCTCTAAAAAAAATCCTAGAAAGCTCTTGATATTCCTTAACATTTAAAATCTCTTAAAATCAATAGCAATCTTATAAAATTCCACGAAATCCTTTAAAATTCTCTCAAAATCTTTTAAAGATTAGAAAAATCTCTTAAAATTGCATGAATTCCTTTAGAATTTCACGAAATATCCTAAAAATCCCTTAAAATTCTACGAAATCTTTTAAAAATTTTTAAACTTGAGAGTTCATAAGGGTGTATGTCACGGAGGGGGGGACAACAAGAAGGGCGTATCTCACATGGGGTCAATAAGGGTGTATGTCACGTGGGGTTTTTATGGAATTTTCTTAAATACTTTCTATTATCCCATTATTAAGTATGAAATAGGCAATGATTTCATAAAATTTATTATTATTGTTGCATGTTTAAAATAATCTACGCATTTATTTGCATTTTATGTATACGTTTATATGCAATTCTAGTTGTCTAAGAAAGTCTGAGTCCATTGACATAGTTTTCACAATTATGACTTTTCTACTTCCATATGCGTATAAAATTGTATGGAAATTTGCTCTTGTTAATCTTGGCCAAGGTGAATAATAAATTATAGACATCAAGGTCACACAACTGCATAATTAATTAACTATATCTGTAATTGACAATCCATTATGAGAAAGACTTTTCTAAATTACTAATTAAATTATTTTTAAAGAATATATGTAATGTATAAATTTGTCATTACTAAAAATATTAAATATACTGAAAATTTAAAAACAAATGATTCAGAAAGGGAAGTTTTTGCTATTTTTATCGAACTCTGTCAAAATAATAGATTTAAAAGAAAAATACAAGAAAGTGAAGTGAAGTCCATGGTCACTTCTAAGAGACACTAAAAAACTGCAAAAGCAGAAAAACCGGTATAGGACAGCTTAATTCTTATTTTAGTTTGAGAGAACACTCGGATAAAATTTCTAGTGAAATTGGACGAAATGTAGCTTTGAAATTTCCTGTTTTTGCTATTTGCATAAAAGAGATGTAATTATAGAGACAATTTAGATTGCATTAATTCCGACAGATAATTACCCATAGATAAAGAAATTCTTTCAGCACATGCTAATTTATCTAATCTATTTTAGAAACGTAATTTCCAAAGTCTAGGTATATAATTATTTTATCAGGGAGAACTTACAATTAGTATTTTTATTTATTTATTTATTTATTTTTTTCAGAAAACGACTTATACTAAAGTGCTGAAAAATGTCAATGAACGATAAACATGTTTTAATATTCTCGTAAGATCATTTTAAAGATAAGAATAGGAATTTGTTTTGAAATTCGAATCCAACTTCACGATCAAAATAATGGACACCATTTCTGTAATATTGAGCCTTTCCAATAATAACCTTCCCAATAAAAATATTGAATTTGAAAACTTACAGAAAAAAATTTCGAATAAAAAAAGTATAATAGAAAAAAAGATAGAAAAGATAGAAAGATTAGAAGACCATAGGCATAATGAAAGAAAAGGAAAGTGAGGTATAGAAAACGTATGGAGAAGGATAGAAAGTGGACTAGATATTATTTTTAGGGTTTTATTTAAATTAATTCATATTAGTAAAAATATAAATTCTCTTTTTTACGTCACGTTCAATTTCGATTTTATAGGATAAGGAAGAAGTATGAAGACTATAACTTTTCATCGATATCACCATTCATCATGATACCAATTCAGTGAAATTGCTTCCACCTTAAAAATTGCACTCAATTCACGTTCTGAAGTTGATTGATTTTTGACCTCGGGAAATTTACGCACGAGTGGATGCGTAGACAAGTAACCGGTTTTATACAATGATTCATTACTTAATGCATTCTTGAAATAAATCCTGGTGTAGTATCCAATATCCATAATATTTCTTTTTCATTTGCTACCGTTACAAAAGACGTATGTAGCTTTGGATTTTAAATGGCTTTCAGGGTATTTATTTTACTAGTCAGTTTTAATTCGTCATTATCATTCATGATCTTTCTTAAAATTTCAATATGTTCTTTTACTAAATTGTAAAATTTTATTTTATTTTTTTATTTTACCCCCATCACGTGACATACGCCCTTATTGGCCCTCACATGAATATATGATGAAATATCTCATCGAAATGCACATTTTTTATTGCAAGCATATTAACACGAATCAGATGACCTAATCTTAATACATTTGATTAATTAATTAATTAATGCTTCCTCTATGAGGAAGCAAAGTGCTCATTATCGAATAAGTACAAAAGTTGATACAACTTCACAGCTAGTTGCCTCTTTTTTACCATTTACTTTTATCCTTTTCTATAAATTGGTGGAATTTAACTAATAATAATACTAAATTTGATAAATTGAACGATTTTAGTTACCTCATTTTTTGTAGGCACTATCTCTTTTGGACCATTGACTGCATTCGGCTCGATGACCGAATTGACCACAATTTTGGTGCCTTTAGTCAGATTTTTCTTAGTTTGAGGCAGCGAGTTACTCTTGTGCGTTTTGCTCGGCTGAATATCAGGATTCTTTTTTTGTACTTCTGCTGGTTTCGTCTCAATGGGTGGAACCTCAGGAGTCGCATTCTCCTTTCCCTTGTCACCGTCTGCAATAAAAATCCACACTTCGTTTGTAATAATTTCCTTTATTTTCTTTTGCGAATATCAAAATACCTTATGAATAATAAAAATTGTTGAAAAATTTTTTTTAAAGGTTCAATTTTTATTCCATCAATTTGGACTATTTTATCCTCTTCATAAAAGAGAAAAAGGGAAAGAAAAACATGAAAAGGAATATAAAGAGACAGAATGGGATAGAAAAGGATAGAAAGGGATAGAAATGTATAGAAAAAGATAGAAAGATATAGAGAATGATAAAAAATGATAAAAAGAATAGAAAAACGAGGGAATAAAAAACGAAAATGCAAGAAAAAAAAGTCTATTTCGTAAATCTAGATTTGTCCACTGTCAAGGCTCTTTTGCAGTCACTAATTTCCTCGTAGTTTATGCGAATACAATTACTAAATCAGTAAAAATACGTCCAGAAAACCAGTTTTACTATTCTTAAAATCATTGAATGAAGCAAGCAGTATGGAATTTGAATAACGGCCGTCACGCGGTCATTAAGAGGTGACTTGGAATGCGTCTGGAACGCTTTTAAATAATTAAAAAAATATGAATTGCACTTACGCTCCGGGCGTTGGCTTTAATTCAAAACATAAGTCATTTCACAACTTGCTTTTACGATACACTATTTATTATGTTAATTAATTTGATAAAAATCCTAAATACGAAATAAAATTTCGAAATATCTTTTTGCCACCTTATTAATTTTACATTTATGTAATATTAAAAAAAAAAAAAGTATTTTAATCGGGATTCGAACCTTACGATTCGTCTCACAATTCTCTCCTTGTTAGCTATAATAAGTGAGTTAATGTTTTTGACTTTATAATCGTCTGTCTTATTATTTTACTAGTAAAAATAAATCAAATAATTTCAAATATAATTTATTCTGAAATAATAAGATTTAATTATAAATAATGAATTATTTTTCGTTTGGAATTTTAAGTCCGCCAAGTAATTTTGTGAAGGGAAGTCTTGTTTTTCCAGGAACACGTTTTAATGCCAACCAATGCCAACATTCCCGCTAGCTACTGTGCTGATATCATGTCACCTGAAAAAAATATATATACGTATAAACTATAAGGTAAGAAGAAAAAACCTGTGCAGTTTACATCAAATACTTAAGATAATTTTTTACGAATCCAAAAACTTTTGTCATCTTTTACAAATTCATAGGATCAACAAAATTCTTTACTCCTGATTTCGACTCTAAACGTTCCATATCTGTAATTTATCCACAACCGAACTGCATATAGTGTTTTCATTAAAACAGTATTTTAAATTTTCGAAATTGGTTTTAATAAACCTTCCCACTTCTGAAAAATTATAAATTATAATACGTTAGTATAAAAAATATAAATTGAAGACATCAATACATTAATATTTCATTCAAAATTATCAATTCCTTGTGAATTGTCTTCTTGAACTTGAACTTCTTCACATAATTTAAAAGAGAAGCTTATAGGTGAACCTCACAATCTAGAATTTTTTAATTGGCAATTTGAATTTTGAATACAATTAATAATAGAAATATAAACATACCTTTAGATTCGTTTATCCTCACCGCACATTCCCATGTCGTAGAAATTCATGCACATGTATATATTTAACTAAAAGTCCACAAATTTCATTAAGTATATACAAATATGTACTAATTTTTTCTGTAATAAAAACGCAAAAAACACATTTTTCATAAAATCTCGACATTTCAAGACCACCTGAGTGTTTTATTTAGAAATTTTTTTATCGGACATGTACTTATCATTTTATTGATAGGAAACGTTATTAAATATCAAAAAAATATCATTTTATGATCGAACCATGTGAATTACGAAAAAAAAAGTTGCAAAGCAATGTTATTGATTTAAAAAACAAATCTACAACTCTTGTTATTATAATAATGTTAATGATTTATTTGAATCTTTTTTACAGTGAACAGAGTCTAGCCAAACTTTCTTATGGCTTAACAATATATATGCAAATAAAAACATAAGGCAGCTTCACATCCGCCTTTCGGTGAGAAGTCGATTGTAACAAATTAGTTATGATGTCGGAAGACATTTTACGCGTCGAACTCATTGACCCTCTTTTCGATCGCATTGAACCAACTAAGGCGCGTTTTTCGAGTGAATCCGTCGAGCAATCACTCTTTTTAACATAATGCTGACTCGACATGAAGAAAAAAAAGAAAACACTTATTGTTAGTACATCTTTGTGTTCCGGTTACACGATTTTTAGGACCGCCCATCGATATTGAGCCTTGACTCGATTAGAGTAGGACCTTTAGTCAAACGAAAGTGAAACGAATTGAAGACCGCGAAAGAAAAATCCCTTTATATTTTTTATAATAAATTGGTGAAACACTCAAAATAATTTTAATTTTAACTTAGGTGCGGAAATAGATATGTAAACAGCTTAAACCTGACATTAGTTTTATAACATGAATCCATCGATTTATTTATTCTATTAGTCTTCTTAGGATTTACGAAGCTTTCTAAAATCATGAGTCTTATGAGTTTTAATTCTTTTAATGGCTTTAGAAAACTTAATTAATATAATCTTCATACTTTTCTATAAATTGTGAATAAATTTTAAAGAATTCCAATCGGAATATGAGGTGTGCAAAGGCCCAAATAAATTCAAACATTAAATCTCAAAAATATAATGCCGTAAGTTAAGTCGACTGTTTGAAAAGGGCATTTGTAGTAAATTGTACTATAATATCGTTGCAACACGAACGATAATTTTTGACACGTTAATAGTCGTCTTCCTCGTACAAAATTACAAATTTACGATAAATAATCACTATAATGCTGATGGAATACCAGCAAGAAAATAATATAAACTGTGCATAATTCTTCACTATTACAGCTACGGCTGATATTTTCTTGTGAGAAAATCCCTGATTTCACGTCAGCATTAGCAATCGATGAGCGCTCGTGACATTTTATACTCCTTCGTAACCTTCGACGCCATTTACTAGCAACGACCTTTTTTAAGAGTGCAAGTGAAGTACATAATAAGACGGTCTTACCATTCTCACTTTTGAATGACTAAGCGTTTATTCATTTTTAAGTGTTTGTTTTATAATGCTATTTATATCATGGCAATTTTTTAGACGGTTTTTTTTTCTTCATGGTCATGTCACATTTTTATTCAGAGTTCATTATATTATATTGTTCATTATATTCTATTATGTTCATTACATAAGAACAATATTTTATTTTATTCTATATAAAACTTCTTGTGGTTCCCTTTGATACATCATATGATTTATTACAGGGTGGCCACAAGATTCAATTTTTTCATTTTCCTGACTTCTTCCAGAGACTTTCAGACAAATTTCCCTGACAGAAAAGTATTAAAAATGGGATCAAATTTTCAGTAAAAATACCATTGAAATTTTTAAAAATTTCGTATAATATCACTCTAAATCTTTTTAAATTTAAAATCACTTCATTTTAAGTTTTCACTAATTGTTTTATTTATTTATTTATTTTTTTTTTCATGGCAAGAAGACTTTACTTTTGAAAGATTTTTACATACCTGCAGGTGCACTTTGTGGGCTGAAGACCATCACGGTGTTGCCAATAGTGGTTGTGAAATCCAAAAACCCATAAACAGTTTGTGTAGTAAAGTCATTCTGACCAGGTGCTGGCTTTTCTGCTACCTGACTTTCAGAAGTTTCTGAACCAGTGTAAATCTGTGCTGCACTTCCTGCAACTAAAAATTAAATTTAAAAAACTTTCATTTATCTCTTTATAAGTCTATATCTCTCATAAAATTTCACCACCGCACAGTGGGACCAAATTGCGAAAAGCTGACCAAAAAACCAAAAAAATATATTTTTTTTTTCTACACGATTCTTTAAATGTATTTCCTTAAAGGAGAGTTGAGACCATCGAATTCCGTTAACTAAACAAAAAATGTAGCAAAAGCTTGCCTAAAATACCACTTCGAATATAGTAGTCAATTGCGAAGATTCATGCGCGCACAAAAAGTGCTGAAAAAACATGCGACTGCGAATGTGCGTCAGGTAACGAAAAAAATGGTTGTTTATTCTACAACATGGCTGAGACACAGAAATTAAGGTATGGAGAATTAAAATACATCATGGGCTATTAAAAGATTTTGATTGCATAGAAAGTAGTTAGGAACAATTGATAGCAGAAGAAAATAATTGTCAGTTATAATTGATTCTAATCGCAGGATTTATCTGCCCCTGGATGCTCAAGAATAGAAAAGGATAGAAAAGGATAGAAAATTATGAAAAAGGTTTAAAAATATTTGAAAAGGAGTAAACGATGTAAAAGGATTTAAAAGTATTGAAAAGGATTAAAAAAAGATTCAAAAGAGTTGAAAAAGATTGAATTGAATTAAAAAGGATTAAATAGAAATAAAAAAAGGTTGAAGAGGTTGAATTAAAAAAAAGGTTGAAGAGAATTTGTTGAAGATAGAAAATTTTTGCATATCATTAAAAATTATTTAAAAGGATTGAAAAGGATTGAAAGGTAGTTTTGTGTTGGTTCAAATAAAAGGATCGAATTAAATTTCTATCCAAAACTTTCGTCAGTGAATATCCTACAAAATTAAGTAGAGTGAGGGGAGGTGGTGGTGATTCACTATTTTCGAGTACAAAAAATTCATTCCAATGGAGAAGATCCTCGTCCTAGTTTTGAATTAATTTATAAAATTAAATTGAGATATAAAATCCTTAGGTGCGTAAACCTGTTTTTATTTTCTTAAACACCTGTTCTGCAAATTTCAGGTATTTTATGCTCCGAATATTGTAGTTAGAAATCAGCAGTGATATCCTATTCGTCCGTGAAAGGTGTAGTAAGACAAGTTCCTGAATTGACCGCGATTTTCGCGATTTTTCAACACGTGCCTTCGAGTAGGCACGTGAGCTGTTAGGCACGTGTACGACCCCCCATAAGTATATATATATATATATATATATAGTATATAAGTATATATATAGTATAAAGCACAGTATATAGTACAATATATACTTATATACTTTTATACTTGTATTATACTTACATATTTCACTACATATAGAATTCTGCATCCGTTATTACTCGCGTGACAAAAACGGCAAGTCGTTAGTCGAGAGAACGTTGAGTGGAAAAATACTTTCCAATGCCTCAGCCATGATAAATGCGTTCAACCGCGTTATTTCAATTGAAATTTTCTGTGACACACATTTCTGCCGAGAGGAGTGAGTAAAAGTATCGAAAAGAAGGTTTTGTAGTACTCATTAACAATTTTTAGTCATTAATCATTTTTTCCAAATGTTATTTTTTCGGTATAAAACGAAAAAAATCAAAAGCGAAAAGAAAAATAAGTCCAAGAAAAATAATTTAATAATTTCAATCTACAATCACACTTATCTATTTGAATCTCCTCTTTTCTATCCCTTTCTATCTCTTCCGCAATGAATTTCAATACGAAGTTTTCACTAGAGGATCTTCGAACTATTATTTTAAAAATTTAATATAAATAATAATAATAATAATAATAATTTATTCTATAGGAAAAAAATGTGTTCTTACCAATTGCGAGGGCTATTGTTAAGGAAAATAATTTCGACGTCATTTTGTAGTTTAATCCGATAACATGGTCCATTGGTCCTTCAATTTTGGTACCTGAAACATAAGTTATAAAATAAAATTAAATAATCCAAAAGAATAAAGAAATAAGAGCTAAGAAATAAGAACTCTATGCAATAACTTTCACAGAATTTTTTTCTAAATTTTTCTTTATACTTTTTTCCGATTTTTCTCGGAATCTCTTTCGCCACTTATTAACGGATAGATTGATAGGAAACACAATCTTTTTTACCGTTAAGTAACAATAATACAAGTACCTACGGTATTGCGGAGGTCGAAGGCGTCACTGTGTGATGCATTTCTAGGCCTTCGTCAACTAACAGTAAATAAAAAAATCAATTGACAACCGCAAGGTACGTTACATTAAACATGCGACCTAACGGAAGAAATTATGTCTTAATACTTAATAAGAATTCTTCTGCGGCAACAATGGGAAAATTTTCTAAGTTATTATTATTAAAATAATAGTTACATATTTACGATACAAGTGCGTAATAAATACAGGTGATTATTACGAGTGTGAATAATATTCTCCCTATTCGTTATCCACCCATTTTGGACATTAACTCGAAAACATGGAGTATTTTCAAAATTTGTACCATCAGCGCGCGCTGGAAGTAAAGAGATAGAAAGAGATAGAACTTTTATATCACTTCCATGTATCCATTTTGTATACCCAAAACGCTATCTCTTTCTATCCACCATTGTATTCCCGCGTCCGGTGATATCTATCTCTTCCTATCTCTCAGCCTATCCCTGTAATATCTATCTCTTCCTATATCCCTCATTCCCTCAGTGTATCCTTGTGTTTCGTCTATTGGACCGTCAGGACCTTACAGCCTCATGAACCAACCGTCATATTAAATAATAAAAAAAAAAATTATCCTGTATTTCCCTCGTCTCTCCTAATCATATTTTTTACTGATTTGTTATAGATAAGGTTCAGCCTCATAAAAATATGACATAACGCATTAAAATCTCTCTTTCCTGCCTCTTTGTCTACTTAAATGTATAAATCTTTATATATAGCTTCACTGATTTATTTCAAAATCCACATAATGCCATAAGTGAGTTATATCTCTTTTACAAATATGCAAATATCGCACTAAAACTCGGGCAATTTTCTCAACTTGTTAAGGAAACTGCCACTCTCTGTATAAAGTCGGTCTAAAATTACAAATTCCATACACGCCTCCTAGGCATTGGGCCTCAAGCCTTATGCCTCTTACTATTGTTTTACACTAAACTATTACAAGCCTCACTCCATCTTATGAAATAGTTTAACTTACTCGCATTTACACAGGTATTCATGCGTCGTTGCGCTTGCCTCTAATATTATACATAAGAGAGAACACAATTTGCTTAAAATATTCTTATTTGGTAATCAATATGTAACTCAGATTCATTATACATTAGGATAATTAGAATCATTTATTATTAAATCATCTAAATTTATTATTTTTAAATACTGCAATTGATCTTACAACTCTTGACCAATATTTATACACATTTTATTATTTAATTAGCCTCCTTAGGTGAAAATAGGTGATTAGGAGAAAATAGCAGTAGGGTTGATTTTTCATTAATCAAAAAAATCTTATTTCTGCTCTTTTGTGTTTACGTTTTGAAACATTGACGCAGATAATTTCTTTTGTGGTTCTTTAATATTTTTAAATAACACGTTACTCTTGCTGTCATCATAAATGTTATTCAACCTCGAGATTAGCCTGCAGACACATTAAAATGAAATGTGCCAAGCAAATATAGTCTCTCCTTTTATTCCTCCTCTTTTTTTTTTTATTTTATTCGTTGTTATAATCGAGGCTAGGCTAATAAAGCTTGTCGCTTGGTGATCATTCTGACTCACGCAAAAAATGCTTTTTATTCTTTGACCAAGATTATTACCTAGATAACCTGTTCTCGAGAAAAGTGGGTGGAAAACGAACTTCTTACCTTTTTATGCACTCTTGCAATATATTCTAGGCACTGTGAAATTGTATATCTTATGAATCTTATTTACATATAATCGGTTGTATATCTTGCTTATTATCTCAAATATATTAGTCGATACGATCTGAAAGTTTATCTTAAAAATTTCCCAAATTTTACGAAAATTTCTCTATTTCTTCTAATTTCTCTAATTTAAGAAATTTTTAAGGAATTTCAAAAAAATTCGACATAGTTTCAAGATTTTCAAGTAATTTCAAAATTGAATTCTTGAAAATCTGTTAAATCTTTCGAAATTTTCTAAAATTCGTTAAAATCCCTTGAAATCTTGTGAAATTTTTTGAAATACCTTTAATTCTTAAAAGTTTTTGGAATTATCTTAAAATACTTTAAAATCTTGATATATCTTTTCGAATTTCTTTTACATCTTTTGAAATTTTCTTAAATCCCTTTATAATTAAACCTTCAACCTCCATATACTTAAAAAAAAATTTTTTTTAATCTTTTGGAATCAGTTGAAATCTTTGAGTTAAAAAAAATTTTTTTGAATTCATCCTATATCTTTAAAATTATGCACTCACTTCGATATTTCCAGTTTATAGAAACAGTTTTTATGACAGGATTTTTTGTAGACAAAAAAATGACATTCAAATGACTTAAAAATGTTATACTTCTTTCATAACATTTAAATGATAATCTATTTTGTGAAAAGAAATATTATGTTATGTTAAACTAGACATTTAAAAAAAAAAAAGAAAAGAGGAAAAAGACGCAGCGCGACTAATTACAGTACCAGGAACTAATTTTGTTTTCACACACCATGGTTTCAATGAACGATCGAAAGTTAACCGTGATGAGGCTTTTCGATGAGAAAGTGATAAGATCTATTTTGCATTGAATGAGAAGGAAACAGACGGCTGTAGGAACAAACACGCCTCGATCTTCCGTTTGCCTTTGACATCTTTGCTTTCATCTCTTCAAGTGATTTTTAGAGCGAAAGATGTAAACCGTATATACGAGCATCCATAGGATGTCCAAAACACATGTTTCAAAACAAATCTTCGGGACATTCTTTTACAAATCATGTAAATTAAAAAAACAAATTTATTTAAATTTTTAAATAAACTGAATTTTTTTTATCATCTTCTCATTATTTCAGCTGAAGCTGTATCGGGATTTTAGTATAAAAAAATTTTTTTTAAGTAGTATACGCCCTACTTTACTTCGTAAAGGGGGTAAAAGAAGGACGTAAAGGGGGTAAAAGAAAGGCCTAAAGGGGGTGAAGAAGGGCGTAAAGGGGGTGAAAATGGCATAAATGGGGTGAAAAATTGCGTAAAGGGGGAAAAGATGGATTCTTGACACAGCAGCGGTGGCGGCGGCGAGATATTTTTATAATATAGATAGATTAATTTGAAAATATCCTACAATTAAAAAATGTTTAAGGGCATGTGATACTTTACCATAAGAGCAAATTAGTTAAACCAATTATACATTCATAATAATAAATATTTTCATCTAATAAGAGTCAATAAACCTTCTTCTACCTATGAGACGAAGGTTTATTGACTATATATTATTAGCTAAAAATATTCATTATTATGAATGTATAATTGGTTTAACTAATTTGCTCTTATGGTAAAGTATCACATGCCCTTAAAGTTTTAAACAGTCGAAAATTAAAGGAGTAGTTAATGGAGATTTTTAAATCTGATTTTTAGGGTAGATTACGAGATTAATTAATGACTCGACTCTATTTAGAGTAACTCTCGTAACAACTCGATTGTTATGTATGCCTTCCTCGCCTTACGCCATGTAAATATATTGTACATAGTCGTTGGATTCAGTGGAGGATGAACGACGATGTAAAATTATAATCGAATAACGAAGAAAACAGAAGCGCAGCAGAAGCTTTGTTGGGCGCAAAGCATGCGCGCCTCTCGCCTTTCACTCAGTGTTCTCTCACGATATTGCAACAAACGACTTTACTCGTAATCCTCGTTTTCTAATAACACAAAGTGCGAGCACTTCTCGGAAATCAGAATCGGAATCGTAAAGAGAATCAATTTTATTTAATTAAATTACTCTCAGGAAGATTGTTATTTACTTTGTAAAGAATTTTTTTAAAAGGGTTTTTAGATGTAAGAACACAAAACTTAAGACAAGAAAAATTAAGGATGAACATAAATCACAAAATTAACATTTCCAAAATTCTAAGGCCCAAAATACAAGGCTAAAAAATAATATTCCAAAGCTAAGAAGGGGGTATAAGTAATATAAGTCACAAAAATACAAGATCCAAAAATATAAAACTAAAAAATTATGTTTCAATAATAAATCCCAATATAGGTCCCAAGAGATGTCTCAACATAATAATCTAAAAAAAGTCCCAAAATAATATGTGAAAAAAATATATGAATCGGAAAAATTTAAGGCTAAACGCAAGCCCAAAACAAATTGAGTCCAAAAAATATAACGCCTAAAGAATAAAACACAAAACAAGTCCTAAAATGAATTTTAAAAAATTAAGGCTCTAAATAAATCCCGAAATCAGTGAAATTTTTTTTTTTGAAAAAAATTCAAAACACATTTTTCAAACGCACCTCGTCCGATTTCTATATGTCAATATGGAGGACCACATTAAAGCCTTGTGGAGTCTCATAAAGATTTTATGGGATCTTATGGGGGTTTTATGGGGTCTTATGAGAGTTTAATGGAGTCCTATGGTTGGTCTTATGAAGTCTTATAGGGATCTTATCTGGTTCTACTATTTTTAAAACTTTCTTTGACGCTGTTAATGAACAAAATTCACTTTTCTCAGATTTGTTTCTTTTTTTTAATAGAAAAAAATGCTTGACACCATTTCTTCAGTGATTGATATTAGAAAATCAGAAATCATCCTCAACATATGATCATCTCATCATAAATACCTCCACTTAACTCTCTGTTGTGCTACTTTCGATGAAAACGAAAGACGTCCAGGACTGTAACCAGTGCGGAAGAAAAAGAAAGAAAAGAAAGGACCCAAGAAATCAAAAGGTGAAAAAGTGAATAAAAGATATTTATTCGATCGTCAATTTTTCAAGTTCTATCAGTAAAAGCTGTTGAGTTCTGTACTTGTGTAGACGTTAGAAAACCGGAAATTAATTCATAGACTTTTTATTTCCCTTATTAATATTTATATCTAGTTATGTTACTTATTTTAGCATACAAAATCATAAATTGTAATAAGCTGCCATAAAAGTGTAATATGCTGTGTAATATATTATAATACGTAATACATATTAAATAATTCAATCAAATATTTTTATGTAAAAATCAGAATGAAAAATAAGTTTCACAGTTTGGAACTCAAAATAAGTCCCATAATTTTAATTCAAAAATTTAAGTGCCAAAAAATATAAGGCTTAAATGAGATCTAGAGATTTGCAACATCATAAAGTACTAAATAAGGCCCAAAAATATAAGGTAAAGTTAAATTCCACTAGCAATATTTTATTGTTGTTTTTTTGTTTTGCTGAAAAATTTACTCTACTCTTAAATTTTTCAAATTTTGCATTTTTTCGATTATAATCCGAGTTCCATTTACGAGAATCATCATCAGAACATAATTTTCACTCGTAATTAAACAGCGGAGAGTTGGAATCGAACGCGTATAATATCATTGCAATGCAGAACAATTAAATCTGAATCAGTTTCTCTTTTTGCCGATTAACGCGCAACGAATTAGAATTTACATTCGAGTAATAAGTTTCCGGAAACGTATATTACAATATCGGAACGAGATCTAACTCTAACTTGCTCTAATGCATTTATAAGTAATGTCCAGTCTTCGCTATGTATTTTTGTGTGTGTGTGTGTGTGTGTGTGTGTGTGTGTGTGTGTGTGTGTGTGTGTGTGTGTGTGCA
>CAJFCO010018487.1:444810-484263 GCA_904066015.1 Synergus gifuensis
GAGGTATAAACGCACCATAAATGTAAAAAAAGATGGCGGACATACGAAAAAACGGAAAGAAAAAACATAACCTCACTTTTTTTATATTGCGCGCTAAAAGCAACCAATCAGATGCTCTGGCGCCATTTTGAAAAAGTATTTACATTTTGTAAAATACTCAGGATGTAATATACGTACGTAAATTACGTAGAAAACCTCATGTAATTTACCTTAGGTATATTACGTGCGCAACCCTGGTGATGACCAACCCTGAAAACAGGGTTGGGTCGTTCAGTTTTAAATACAAAACGTAATTTACATACACTCGAGTCTCTTAAATGTCAACTTCCCAAATCTCAAGTTCTCCCAAATGTCAAGTCAAGTTTTTCTCAAATGTCAAGTCCGTATTTCTCAAATCTCACTTGATAACTACTGCGCACGCTTTGCGTTCGAAATCTGATTGGTTGCTTTTCGCGCGCAATTTAAAATGCTAAAAAATATTATATTATACGCAATACGCGTGCGCAATTGATGTGACTATAGAGGATAACGAATTTCTTAACATTTGGGAGAACCTCTGGCAAAAATTTCTTGACATTTGGGAGACTCGAGTGTACTATGTCAAGAAATTTTTAACAAAGGTTCTTCCAAATGCAAGGTTGTGAAGTGACGCGTCACTCGAGGTTTTTGACGTATTATACGTAAAAAATGTAATACACGTAAAAACCTGTAAAAACGTAATAAACGTATTAAATATGCCGGACTTGTAAAATCGTATTGACCTTACTTTTTAAATATGTAATAATTATTAATAATTCCGTTGAACGCGTTCACAAAGTGTCTTTTCTGCGATAAGATGTTAAAAAATACTTATGCCGCTATATGTAATATTTTTAAGGTTATAAAACGAAATGTGAATACATATGTATGTCGACGCCATCTTGAAAACGTATATTACGTTTTGTAAGAAACCCAGGACGAAATATACGTACGTAAATAACGTAAAAAACCTCATGTAATTTACCTAAGGTATATTACGTGCACAGCCCTGCTCACAACATCAATTGCGCATATGCATTACATCAATTGCGTATGGCGTATTGCGCATAATATATTTTTTAGCATTTTAAATTGCGCGCGAATAGCAACCAATCAGATGCCAAACGCAAAGCGTGCGCAGTGGTTACAAGTGGGATTTGATTTGAGAAAGACGGACTTGACATTTGAGAGAAACATGACTTGACATTTGAGATAACTTGAGATTTGGGAAGTTGATATTTGAGAGACTCGAGTGTAGTACCATATTTACAACATACTATGTAAATTACGTATTATGTATACGTAAAAAAATCGTCGACAGGGTGGCGTCCCATGATTGCGTTTTGCGTTGCGTCATAATTAGAGAAAAAAGACAGAAGTATACTTTTTTCTCTTTTACTCTCATTATGACACAACTCACGCAACGCAAAACGCAATCATGGGATGTCACCCTTATGGATCTGGAATGCATTGCGTTGTTGCGTAAAATTATGAGAGTGAGAGAGACGCACTAATACTTCTATCTCTCTCACTCTCATGGTTTTGCGCAAAAACCATGAGAGCAGGCAGCCTGCAAGCATGCAGGTTGCCTGTAGAAAATACATAAGAGTAAAAGAGATAGAGAAACAAAATTGAACAAAAGTCTCTTTTACTCTAAGGGTGGCGTCCCATGATTGCGTTTTGCGTTGCGTGAGTTGCATCATAATGAGAGTAAAAGAGAAAAAAGTATACTTCTGTCTTTTTTTTTCTAATTATGATGCAACGCAAAACGCAACCAGTGACGCCACCCTGTTGAGGATTTTTTTACGTATACATAATACGTAGTTTGCATAGTATGTTGTAAATACATATGGTATTATTACGTCATTTACATAATATGTAAATTACGTCTTGTATTTAAAACTGAACGATCCAACCCTGTTTTCAGGGTTGGTAATCATGTTTACAATACAAAACCCCCAAAACCCTATCAAATTTAAAAAACGTTTCTCATAAAGCCCATATAGCTTACAAAGTAAACATAACCTTAAATACTTAAATATGTCAACTTCGCAGTTTGCAATTGTAAAATATTAAGATTATTAAATACAACCTAAAAAAAATAACATTTTTGTCAAATATGCAATTTGAAAATACCAAGATCGAGAAAAAGTCTTCTAGAAAGCAAAAACGGGCTCAACACAGACTTGCAAGGGATTTAAATATTTCATGTTCAGAAATTCCAACACTGGTAAATTTATTCATTTATTACAAAAACTAATAATTATAAAATTAAGTTTTTGTCTTTAAATTAAGAACACATATTGTTAAGAAAAATAAAAGCTAATATCGCAAACTCGAAATTCAAACAATTCAAATTAATTAACACTAAATTGAATGTTTAACAATAAATTTTTTTAATCGAACATCGAACACCTCCTTCAATACATATTTTATTTTTAAAATATTATAAACATAGGTATAATTTTTCGGTATTCTTTTTTAAAATAGATATATGAACATCTAAAGAAAAAAAAAAATAATAATTTTAATGCTTTTTCTGTAAAATGGAGAATTCGAATGCATTGAATTTATTTTTTAGTATTTAGTAATATGCAATGCTGGATTAGTGACTGGTCTTTCCGAGGAAACTTTGAAACAAATTTTGGATCCAATAATGACTAAATACTATTTAGTAATGCCTCCGGGCAAATCATATTCTTTCGTTGAATTCTTTAACGAAGCTGATGCAAAAAGTGTTTACGACGAAATTCACGGCCGCGTCAAACTTCCTGGAGAAAAAACTCCTCTTTATTTATCTTTCACAAAATCTGGTAAGGATAGTTTAATTCTTTAAAATATTAACCCAAGGGTTGATCACTCTTCAAATCTGATTCAAATAGATAATGAAAAAAATTTGTCTTTCAATATTTAGCTCCTGAAATGGAAAGTGTTTTTTCTGAAAAAGAAGTTCCTGGACTCAGATTAATAGAAAATTTTCTTACTGATGAGCAAGAGAAACTTTTATTAGCAAATATCGATTGGGAAGCAGACAGTAAGAAAAAAAATTTAAGATATTTAAAGGAATTGTGGTTTCAAAAATATTATTAAATTAAATTTTAAATCCTTTCTAGAAACTTAAATTTAGGTGTTTTTTTAAATTTCTTGCTTTTCTTTCAAGAGTTTCGAGAAATCTTTGTAAATTCTTGAAAATTTCTAAAACTCCTAAAAATTATCTAAATTCTTTTGTAGTCTTTAGAAATCTGTTTATTGTTTTCTTAAATTTAAATACCTTTAAAAAATTAACAAATTTATAGATGATGAATCATCGGAGCTGAAACACAGAAAAGTGAAACACTTCGGTTACAAATTTCGATATGATACAAATACTGTAGATGTGGACGATCCTATAACACCAATTCCTGAAGATTATCGATTTTTGCAAAACTTGTTCGAGGAACAAGGCTGTGGAAAATATTTATTTGATCAGATTACTATAAATCGATATTTGCCCGGCCAAGGTTAGTATTTCAGTTTATTTTTAGAAGAGTTATCCCTGACTCATTAATAGTCATGATGTGTAAATATAATTTTTCAATTGTAATTTCCTATTAAAACAAAAAGAAAATATTAATATTCTTTAAAAATTTTCTCATCAGATCGTTTGAAATATTTTGAAATTTTTTAAACTTTTTGTACAATCCCGAAAATTTCTGGAAATCCCCTAAACTCTCTTGAGATATTTTGACAATCGATAAAATCTCTTAAAAGTTTTTTTGAATTTCTTGAAATTCCATAAACCCTCTTGAATTTTGTTTGAGTCCCTTAAAATTCTTTGAAATTTTTTGAAACTACTTTTAATTCCAAAAAAATACCAGGAATTTTTAAATTGTCATTTTTAAATTGCTCTCGACTTTCAATGTTAATATATTTTTAAATGTTTAGGCATTCCTATGCATATCGACACTCACAGCGTCTTTGAAGACACGATTCTTTCTTTGTCTCTGGGCTCAGCTTGTATGATGGATTTCAAAAGAGGCGAAGAAAAAATTTCTCTTTATTTGCCATCTAGGTCTTTACTAGTAATGAGTGAAGAATCTCGATATGCTTGGACACACGGAATTATTCCCAGACACAGCGATACTATAAGAACCAAAAACGGAACAACTGTTCAGAAACGAGGAATTAGAACTTCATTCACTTTCCGAAAAGTTCGAAGAGGCGATTGTGAGTGTAGTTATCCTGAATTTTGTGATTCGAGGAGGAATAAAGAGGCCATCAGTGAATCGAATGCGAGTGGACTTGAGAGTTTATACGTACACGAGGTAAATCTAAAATGTTATTATTTATCGATGCGTGTCAATTTTTTTAAAACTAATCAACCTCTTTATGAAATTTTAAACATTAGAAAAATCTCTTAAAAACCCTTAAAATTTTACGAAAATCTTCGAAAACTATGTAAATTCTCCAAAATATTTTAAAAATCATAAAAATCTTTTGAAATCCCTCAATAAAATTCCCTGAAAAGTTTTAAAATCCTTTAAATCTTACAATATTTTTTAAAAATCTTTTGAAATCTGATCAAAGTCGTGAAAGCCTCTTAAATTTCCCAGAAACTTCTTGAAATTCATTAAAAGTATTAGAGATCTCGTCAAATTTTATGAAATTCTTAAAAATTCCATAAAATCGTTTAAAAATCAGAAAAAGCTCTTGAAATCCTTTAAAATTATTAGAAATCTCATAAAAATCCATCAAATCCATAAAAATTCCACAATATCTTTTAAAAATCGACAAATTTCTTGCAAGCCTTTGAAAGAAAATTTATTTTAGAAACTTCCAATACATTTTATATTTATTTACGAGAAGTAAGTCGTGCGCTACAATAGATGTAGTTTGCAAAACTGGGATTGTAATATGTCACCACATTTATTATCATTTTACAATATCACAATTTCCCGCATTAGAATGAATGTTTTATAATGTTGCCTTACATGTATTGTAATTAACACTTATTATACACACCATACTTAAATGCTAAAACTCTATTAAAATTCAAAAAATTTTGAACAATACACACACAATCACACATATACACTTAAATCCCTTAAAATCACTTAAAAAAATTTTAATTTCTTAAAATTTTTACAAGCTTTTTAGAATCCTTTAAAATTTCTCAAGGAATTTTAAAATTCCTTAACATTCTTTGAATTCCCTAAACTTCCTTAAAAATCTCTAAAACATTTCATGAAGTCCTTTTACACTTCAACTAAATCTTTTAAATATTATACAAAAATTAACTAGCTGTGAAGTTGTATCAACTTTTGTGCTCATTCAATGAGCACTTTGCTTCCTGTAAGCAAATATGATTTGCTTCCTCATAGAGGAAGCATTAAGTATTCTTTCTTTACATCATCATTAAATTTTGATTATTTGAGTAGTTATATTCAAAAAATTCATTTTCGAAAATTACAATAAAGCACAACTTTCTTATTTTTCAATGAAATTCATTAATCTTATAGGTCAATCGATTCGTCTCGACGCAAGGAACCATTATTTTCCTTACGTCAGCTTCGAATTTTGAATATTTGAGAAGTTATAGTTGAAAAACTAATTTTTTAAAATTAAATAGAACCATAACTTTGTTATTTTTCAATGAAATGAAATAATATTATAGACCAATCGATTCGTCTCGACATAAAGAATATTTATTTTCCTTACGTCAACTTAAAATTTTGGTTATTTGAAAAGTTATAGTTAAAAATTAATTTTTGAAAATACAATTAACCATAACATCCTTATTTCTTAATGAAATGCATTAATTATATAGGTCAATCGATTCGTCTCGATAAAAGGAATCTACGTTTTCCTTACATCAGCTTTAAATTTTGAATATTTCAGAAGTTACAGTGAAAAAATGAATTTTACGAAAATTATAAAAGTACATATAACTTGTAAAATTAAATATTTTGTTAAACCTTTGTAAGAAATTCAACTAGGTATATAGTGGAATAACTATGCAAAATTTCATCAATTTATCTCTACGCGTTTTCAAGAAATTGCTGGATCGTGACATACATCCATACACACACACACACACACACACACACACACACACACACACACACACACACACACACACACACATCCGGACAATTTTTCAGGACATCATGTTAGATATATTGACCTTAAAATATGTTGAAAAAAACTTTTTTAGAAAACTGGATTTTGTCACCACTACAAAGCTTCCTCTATGAGGAAGCGAAAAAAAAATCATAACAACCTACTGAATCCTTACTCACTTCTTCTTTCTGAACCAGGCCAAAAGTATTTCACAAAGGAATACAAAAATTGACAAAGTATATACGTAGCAGATGATCATAATTTCTCTCCGTAGCTCTTCAGACTCCATATTCCGCGATTTGCAAACATCAATTTTAATTGTCTTCAATTTGTGCCATTTATCTACAAGTCCACTGCTCCAGAGTCTCATTATCAACTCATCAAACTGCTTAACATACGGAGAAGCTGATTCAACAAGAATAGCAGCAGAAGATGTTATCACATACTCTGGAATGATCTTCAAAAGAGGTCGTCCACACTCGTCTCTTTTATTCGCCATCATCCATTCAGCTACATCGGTTCGAACCATACACGATATATTCTTTCTTTCCATTAATCTATCCAAACAATGAACCTCTGAGATTTCCATCTTAGTAGCTCGGTCCATCAGAATACGTGAATCTCCTTCCGTAACATTGTACATGAACCTATAGTGACCAATGTTGATAATTGGCTCGAGATTCGAAATCAAGAGATCATGAATAGACTTGAATTCAACAGCAGGTTTCCTCTGCAAAGCAACAGTCGTCAACGCAGTGTAGATAAAGGAAGAATACAACAAGCAAGCTAATAAGATCGATCCAAAAACAATTCGTTCAGCAAGTTTATCCGGATCCCGAGGAACCGTCAGACCTATTATTACTTGAACCAAGTACTCTACTCTCCATTTGATTCTGTTAAAGTGGGAGCTTTTCATGATAAGCCAGATGGAGAATACAAGGCTGCTGACGCAAAGGAGATTGGCAATTTTCCATTCGATAGTTAGCATACTCGATGAATCCGAAAAATTCGGTACTACTAATGACATGCTAACTCCTTTGGTACGCGTACTATATTGGAAAAAACCACAAGTGTCGGATCTTCCGATATGAGTCGCTATAAACTGTATTTTATTGTACAGTAAGCCTCGCAATAAACCTTCGTTCTTCTCTTTGAGGCAGTTTAAGGAACCTCCTATCTCTTTATTGACTGGGATCCATTTTATTCTGAAATTCATTTTCTTCGAGAAAATCTCCGTCATCATAATGTCTGGACCAGAGGGACTTATAAAATATCCGCTTGTGTTGTACAAGTTGACGTTCGGTGGTTTGGGATATACACCTACTTTCATCACATAGCCATGCAAGTTGCGAGTTTTTTTGGGAAACCATTTCGCTTCTAATGAGTAATTTTCTCGACTGTAAATTCGAGTGAAGGGATTGAAGTTGTGTAGGGTGATGATTTGCGAGGAAAATGTTGGGAAAAGACTGGTGAACACTTGTTCATTGGTGATTTGGATAAGAGTAGCGTCTAGGAATTTTTGCAACCACATGCTGCGGAGTAATTTCTTGTGGTTTGAGTTTTTGCCAATGAAGATCATCAAGCACTTGGGGCGACTTTTATATTTGGATACTTTAGAAAGAAAGCTGAGCGGTCGATCTAGAGTTGATTTTGAGGAATGAATTATGACGTAGATCGTTGTTGATTGAGAATTACCAAATGCTGGTGATGTGGTTAGTTTTTTTGCCTCTTCATCCGTTGCTTCGTGGAAAGCAAGTTTGCTTGTAGGAGAAAATCTTGAGATTTGCTGAATTATAGTTCCTTCCAAAGTTTCTGCTGTCTGCTCATAGAGTAAAAGTATTTGGTGAGCCTCATTCTTGAGATTGTCCGTTAATCTCTTCAGCCAGTGGATTCCTTGGGATAAATTAAAAGTACAGATCAAGAGAAGCCATGTCTTTCCGATTAACATTTTAGAATTAAATTTTTTTTTAAATTACTAATTAAAGTTTGTTTAGCCAGAGAAAAAGAACTGTGAAAAAATTATTTGCTGTGGCTTTTACACTTTTCATAATTTATCGACTAAGTAATTTGCTTGAAAAATTAATCGGTAGATTATTGTTATTGCCCTGTCGCTTACCACTTTCCGGAAATAAAATGTCGGTAGATTCAATCACTTAAGGGAACAATTATGCTCCCGTCTGCGATGTTGATAGATATAATAGATTGTCTTTTTTTTTTTTAATTAATTAATAAAAAGATGGATATTGAGGTGACTTTGACCTCGGTCCTTAAAATGCCACGAAAACCTTCGAAATTCCTTAAAATCCGTTTAAACATCTTAAAATTCTTAAGTCTCTTAAAATTGTATGGAATCCTGTAAAATTTTACGAAATATCCTAAAATCCCTTAAAATTCTACGAAATCTTTTTAAAATCCCTAAAACTCTTTTGAATTTCGTAAAAATCACTTAAAAATCGTCAAATTCCCTTAAAATCCCTAGAAACAACTTGAAATTTCTCTCTAAAAAAGTGCTGTTAAAAAAATATCGTCAGTTATTAACTTATGTTTTCATATTTTATTACAAAAGCTAATTAATAATTTTTTTTTTAGGTTTACGAACAAATATCAGACCATTTCGATCAGACTCGGCACAAGCCCTGGCCCAATGTGACTAAATTTCTCGACACAATTCCTTTTGGGGGTTTACTCTTGGATGTCGGTTGCGGAAATGGAAAATACTTACTTGGAAGACCCGAAATTTTCAAAGTATGTACATATTTAAAATACATTAAATATATTAGCGTAAAAAATATTATAATATGCACCAAAGGAGAGGCAGAACTTTTTATGACGAAAAGTCCCTCTACCGTGGCTCAGACGATATTTTCTTAATTTTCACATGTAGGAAGTCCGTCCTTAATTGTTATGTTCTTATAGATTGGCTGCGATAGAAGTTCCGGACTGATCGAAATCTGTCGGAAAAGAGGAATTGAAGTTCTGATGTCAGATTGTTTGTCATTGCCATACAAGGACAATTCCTTTGATGCGGCAATAAGCATCGCAGTAATTCACCATCTCTCGACGGAAGAAAGAAGAAAAAGGGCCATTTCAGAAATACTTCGCATTTTGAAACCAAGGGGAAAGTGTTTAATATACGTGTGGGCTAAGGAACAAGCTAAGGATTCGGTGGAATCGACTTATCTGAAATCTAATAACAAGACAAAAAAAATGTGTGGAAAAGAGGAAAAGGAACTTTTCGGGGTGACTCTTCCCATTCACGAAAATCGAACTGAGTTTACACGCAGTGATAATTTAGTTCCTTGGAAGCGAAAAGGTGGAGGTACTTTTTTAAGGTTTTATCATGTTTTCGAAAGTGGAGAACTTGAAAAAATTTGCTCTGATCTACCTGCGGAGATTGAGAAATCGTATTATGATCAGGGAAATTGGTGTATTATTCTAGAAAAAAGACATAGTATTTTGATAATTTGAAATTTAAGAAAATAGAAATAAAAGAAATTTATTTAAAACGTTCATTTTTCCAAATCTAAATTTTAATGTTTGAAATTTTTTAAATTAATTTTTTAAATTTTGTTAATCTTCTTTTTTTAACGAATGGGCGCGGATCATCTCACAGATCATATAGAAAATAACAAAAAATAAAATAAATTGAATTGCAGTGATGTCCAACACGAGGTTCTCAACCCTATTGAATGTAAAAAGATAGAAAAGGAAAACTAATATCGCTCATCCAAAAGAGCTCTATCCCAATCTATCCCTTGTTTATCCAACTCTTTTTCAATCCCTTTGTTAAATATATAACTTATATCTTCAATCTCATTTATTTCTGATCTATCCATCTCTATCCCTTTCAATCCCATCTATTCCTTTCAATACTAGCCTATCTCTATCAGACTTCTTTTGTCTCTAACTTATCATATTCCTTGTTTGACACGTCTTTTTATTTTTTATGATCTTTTTATAAGATCCGTTCTTCTCTATGTCATAGATATTACTTATAATCATAATTAAAATTTATATAAGTTTCATGATTTTAGATTTTAAAAGAAATTCAAATTGTGCTTATGGTAATTCAAGTGGTTGTGCCCTGTCAGCATCAGTACCAATATCCTTACATCTCTCTTGGGTCAGTTAAGGATGGTACCGGCCTTTTTGCACTCCCACACCAGAATCGATGTGATTTCTGATTTCCCAACCACTTTGATTGCTGCCTGGCTGGCCGAGCAGATGCTTATGCACCCGCCCTTTTTGTTTTCGCCTAGCCATCGGTATACACGATGACACCTTGCAGTAGCCCCCCCCCACCTCCTCCTTTTACCACGCCTCCCTTTCTGGGATGCATGTCCGGAAGAGTTTGTCAAAGTTGCACCTTTTTGTTATTCTGTCCTGCCGCATCCTTAGTTGGCAGATTATCGATATTTTTGGAGAGTCTAGTATGTCTAGGCCCCTGCGACCATTTACCTGAAATAACAAGACGTCCAACCGTCCAAGCCGCCCCCGCAGTTATCGCTATATGCAGAGGCTCCTCACAGAGAATAAGACCAACTGCCGCTATTGGCGTGGTCCTCAATGTCGTCATTGCTCCGGTAACAGCCCTGAATATAAGCGTCTGCAGGCGGCTCAGCTTCTCTTGGATCGTCTTAAGCTGCACCCTCGGCCACCAGACCACGGTTACGTAGAGTAGCCTTGGTTTCCTAACCGATGAGTACAACCAAGCGATCATTCTTGGCCTCAGTCCCCATGTTCTCCCAAAGGTCCTTCTACACAGCCAGAAGGTTGTAATAAACCTTCTAAATTGCGCTTCCAGATGTTCTGCCCAGTTCAGTTTCCTATATCCAGTAAGTTTCCCAGATATTTCACCGACAGGGCTATTTGGAGTCTCTTTCCGCAGGGGTACAGGGCCCGTTACCGTAGCGACCTTATATTTCCTCGTGAAGACGACGAAGTCCGTTCACCGACAGCCCTGCTGTCATGCACCAGAGCTCCACTATACGCAAGGCCGACCTCGTAAGTTCCATCAGGGTGTCCAGATAGGCTAGATGTGTCCTCTGCTGCCCCTCCATGCTGTCGGCACGTGTCTCAATGCTAAACTAGCCCTGAAGACTTTTGTCAGGGGCAGTCGTAGTTCCTATAGCCCCTCCTGTAGGACAGCTGGTTGTATACTCCATCCAACCCTGGTGATTTGTAAAGTTGAAAGGTCCCAACAGCCCTTATAGGCCTTAGGTGAGTTTCCGGGTTTATTAGGCAGATATAAATATATGTGGTATAAAAAGATTGAAATGACTACACAAGGATAGATATGGATAGATTAGTAGATTGAAAAGCATAAGCGTGTAAAAGAGATATGAAAGGATTCAAATGATTAGACAAGGGATAGACATGAATAGGAAAGAAGGGATTGAAAAAGATAGGCACTGCAGTACATTGCGAAAGGGATAGAAAAATATTAGTGTGGATAGGCGGAGAATAAAGAAAGAGGATAGGAAATTATTGGCGAAAATAGACGAAGGATACAGTAAGATAGAAATATTGAGATTCAAAAGGAAAGAAATTATTTTAGATTAAAAAAGAGATAGATAGACTATGCATTATTTTCTTGAAAGCGATGTCTTCGTCAATTAAATCGCAATAACTCATGCATTGAATGCACAAAAGAAGTGCAAAAATTACGAATCCAGGGCCGCATTCATATTTAGTATCTCCTGAAAAAATTTCTTTGATGCAAAAAATGCAGGTGTGTTTCCCAATCGAGAATAGAAAATAAAATAATAATAATAAAAAAAAATAACATCTTTAGCACCTGTTAGTGATGGACTTTCTACAAAAAATTAGAAATACTCCCGGATTAAAGATGAATTATCTCTTATTTCACGGTCTAAAAAAATCTCCGGTCATCTCCCAGTCCAGCCGCAATCCTCTAATTACTCAAAATCGTCGTAATGAAGACTGAAATAATTAAAAAAAGAAGAAAAAGAAAAATATATAAAATAAGAAACCATTCAATCTCGAAATTGCTTACATTTCAATTAAATGTAAAAAAATTAATCATAAATCTTGAAATCTAATTAGAACAAAAGATAAAATTTGTTTCCGTTGTTATCTGCCATTCCATCGGATTGGGATCTGAACGACACTGGGGCGCAGGAACTTGTACCATTACAAGAATCCACAATAATTTATTATAATACATCCTGCTGTACACCGGAGATTTTTTAAAAAAGGCAGTTCAAGACGACGCTTTCAACCTTCTTATATTTTCTTTATAATAGCAATAGCAATAATAATTAATGGATGGATTTGTTTAACTTTCGCAAGAAGTTATCAAATCCCTCCACCAACAATGATCGAATAAACGAATCGGCATACTGTTTTTTTTTTTCATTTTCAGATAAGTTTCCCTTTATTTGACAAAAAAACGAATAATAAAGAGGAAGAATGGCGATGGCAAGGGCAGGGGGGCCGTTTCATTATAATTACCGTTATAAACAATTAAAAAAAATTTTTATAAAGGACGCAGGAGCTAAGAACTTATCCATAAAATTCAAAAATAGAGTCGCTAATCCTCCGAATACAAAGTCGAAGTCTCACATAAACTGAAAGAGAAACAATAAAAAAAAAAGGTCGGTACACATTTTGGTACACATTGGACAATCCTCGACTTCGCATTCGTTACTTATTTTATATTACAGTACAAAACAAAAAATTACATGTTTTCCACTTGATTGCGACCGTGCGTCGTTAAATTACAATGATTCAATTCGTCGCTAAATAGATGAAAATGTCAAAATAATGATTTAAACTTAAAGAAAAATTATTTATCGCTCGCTAACATTAATTAAATTCAAAACCTCTAGGCTTTCAGGTCAAAATCACTTGGAAGTTAACAATTAAAATTGAGTAAATAAATACGCTTTATCTACTCGACATTTACCAAAGTATTAAAATAATAAAGGTGACCTGAAGCCTAGGAAGTTGAGGCGAGCAATTTTCGTATCAAATCAAAAAGCAGAGATGATTACGAACAAGAATCGTAACACAATTTTTACCTCTAGTAGACTAATACTTACAGGTACGCGGGTGCAAATTTCACACCATTAACGATCGCACGAAGCAGCCCCATGCCCTGCGACTCGAGCAAACAAACTGTACAAGGATTATTTATCGATACACACGATTCCAAATCCGCTGCCACTGAATGGACCGTCCGACGCAAATTTTATCTTCCAAGTTTCAATGTTACTTACACGAGTCGCTCGACCCGCGATTATTTCTGTAATTTTGCGATTCGAAACCAAAACATCGCTATCAGAATGAATAAAACTAAAAACATTGATATTTAAATTCGTATATAATCGATACGTGTGACGACAATGCATCGATATATCGAATTAAATAGAAATAATCGAATTTTTAGATATAGATAACGTTTTGCTTCCGCAGTGGGTAGAGAGAGAAAAAAAAAGCAAAAGTAGAGTAAATCGAGGGCCGAGAGATGAGAAAAATTGAAAGTTAGAGCGAAGAGCAAAAAATGAGCCCCTGCGCCTTCTGGGGAAAAATCGGACGCCATAGAATCGCTTCTCTGTTTACTCTATTCCTACGCCACTTTACATTGTTTACTATCAATATGTTAAAATACAAAGGTCAATCACACAAATCTCGTCTCACGTCTCGCTCTCACGCACACAATTTCTTTTAAAATAATTATCGTAATAGCGGATACTTTTAACCATTTTTTTTCTTGTTTAATTAATTATTGTAAATAATCGGGGACTGGTGGTTAGTTATTTGTTCTCCTAGTGGTGTAAGTACGCTCACGCTAAGGTCAATGGTATGTACAGTAGGTGAGAATGCTTCGGAATCAAGGACACGGGGTGATAGATGAGACTTTGATGCGCGTTCGCTATCCGTTATTCTCCTGGTTATTCGTCTCCCTCGTCGTATTCATCTTCGCTTTCCTTTTTAGCAAACGCTGGCGGCGCCCCCGGTACCGGCGCACCATCCTTCAACTTCTTTTTATATGCAGTCATTTCCTGAAAGAGAAGAAGGGGAATTAGCTTTTAATACTTTTCAGTTTATAGAAACTATTAACTATTATGTTTTATGATAATTTGAGAAATATTATTAGTAGATTGTTTTTCGCTCTATACACATTTTTTCAAATATAACGTACTAAATATATATATGAATGTACTAAACAAATGAAAACACAGAAAAATATTTCAAAGATTTCAAAGAATTCCAAAAATTTTAAGACTTGTTATTTCGAAGATTCCAAATCGATTCATATCATTCACATAATTCTGATAAACTGAGAAGATGTTGAATGAAAAATATAACGAACGCGCGTATAGTACTTGGCAAAGGTTTTTATTCATCGCTATTTTTGGAAATTTATTTTTGGACTCTTAAAGAATTTCTAAGATGAACAAAATGTCATCAAAATCCAAATACCCAGGTTTACTAATAGAATTTTAAATCATAATAATAATATTTAAAATTCTATAAAATCGTTCGCATTCTTTTAAATTCTTTAAAATAATAATTCTGTTCATTTTGCATAACGTAGGATCAGAGTAGTCACAAGATTCATTTTTTCCATTTCCCTGACTTTTCTTTGACTTTCAGACAAATGGTATATCACATACCCTTAATTCTTTGGATTATTTTTAATCTTTTGAATTCACTTAAACTTTTTTTTTAATTTACCTTTTAACTCTTGTAATTATTCTTTCCTTGAAAAATAAAATTGTATTAAATTCTCTTGATTATGTCAAAAATACGTTTTAATTCTTCGAAATCCTTTTAAATTAATTTTCCGTCCTTTTGAATTCCCTTGAATTATTTTTACTTCATTTGAACTTTTTTTTTCGTTAGAATTCCTTAGAATTTATCTTCAATTCATTGAATTCTATTAAATTCTTGTTAATCCTTTTAAATCCATATTCAATTACATAGTTTAAGTTACTTGAATCCTTTCGAATTCAAGTTGATACAAATACAGATTAGACTAGATTAAGTGTTCGGGCAAGGAGCCCCACCCCCGTGGGGCCCCTCAAGCACTCAGGCTAAAAGCCCATTGTGCCTAATCACTTAACCCCAGACGCTGCCTAGCTCCCCATTCCAGTCCTCTTAACGAAGCCTGGAATGTCGCTGGCTGTTAGCGTCCTAATCTACTCTGGTACCAGTATAACTGACCCGAGGATTTATTGTCGGAGTCCAGTAAACGCCGGGCACCGACATAAGACATGAAGGGACGTTTCATCGTCCCTCCCACACTTGCGACAAGCGGGGCTGGGTACCAGCTCCATTTTGTGCTTATGGTAATTCAAATGGTTGTGCCCTGTGAGCATCTATACCATTATCCTTACATCTTTCTTGGGCCAGTTAAGGATGGTACCGGCCAAATCCTTCCTATAGCGATCACCCAGGATGGCTTTTGCCTGCCTACATCCATTAACTTGCGCCCAGTGATTGTTGTGCTGTTGCACCACCCATTTCTGCATCTCCATCCTGGTATAACAAGATGCCAAGCCCAGAAAGAGTTCTGGGCCAATTGGTCTACCTGCTGCTCCTCTTTTAGCCAGTTGATCCGTTTTTTCGTTGCCCTTGATCCCTATATAACCAGGCACCCATATTAGGGCCATCCTGTTATTTTTCGAAAGTTGGTTGAGAGCCTTTTTACAATCCCACACTAGAATCGATGTGATTTCTGGTTTCCCAACCGCTTTGATTGCCGCCTGGCTGTCCGAGCAGAAGCTTATGCACCCACCCTTCCTGTTTTCGCCTAGCAGAATTTCAGCACATAAGAATAGCAGAATTTCAGCGCATCGGAGAATGGCAAATACTTCCGCCTGAAACATAGTAGGGTACTGCCCGAGTGGGATTGCCAAACCCCTGGGCTGTCGTACAGGGCAGTTCCCATCCAGTCCTCCCCCTTGGAGCCATCGGTATACACGATGACACCTTGCAGGAGGCCCCCCCCCCTCCCTTTCTGGGATGCATGTCCGGAAGAGTTTGTTGAAGCTGTACCTTTTTGTTATTCTATCCTGTCGCATCCTTAGAGTTGGTAGATTTTCGATGTCTAGCGTAGAGTAGTATTGGTTTCTGAACCGCTGAGTACAACCAAGCGATCATACTTGGCCTCAGTCCCCATGTCCAGATGTCCCGCCCAGTTCAGTTTCCTATCCAGTAAGTTTCCCAGATATTTCATCGACAGGGCTATTTGGAGCCTCTTTCCGTAGAATAAGGGGCCCGTTACCGTAACGACCTTATATTTCCTCGTGAAGATAACCAAGTCCGTACACCGACAGTCCTGATGCCATGCACCAGAGCTCCACTATACGCAGGGCCGACTTCGTAAGCTCCATCAGTGTCCAGATGGGCCCCCCTGTTTAGAAACACGAAGTCGTCCGCATAAACTTGGGCATAAAAGCCCTCATTCAAATATCGAAGTAATCCATCCACGACCAAGCACCACATGACGAGCGACAAGACTTCCTCCTGCGGACAGCCCCTGGATGCTATTCCTCCCCATTCCGTCGAGAGGCGCCTATACTGCAGCATGCCTTGGATCCAGTCTGTAAGCTGTTCCGGTACACTGCATTTTCGGGCCTCCCTGCATATGACTTCTGGGGGAGTATTACTGAAGACTCCTTCTATATCCAAGAAGGTGCCTACCACATATCCGCCTTCCTCTAATTGCCGCTTTATTCATCCTACAGCCTCGTGAAGAGCCGTATCAACAGAGCAGCCTGCCTGAAAGGCATGTTGACCACTATGTATGATACAAATATAAAAGACACTTACCCTTTCATATCTAGCTTTGTCCTTTTCCGCCATAGCTTCGTATTTTGATTTGATTTCAGGTCCAGCGTCTGACCACCTTTTTCCCAATTCTTTCGCGATGTCGCCAACTCCGTATTCTGGATTCAGCATTTTTACTTTTCCACGTTCATCATTGCAGAACCAGAAGAAAGCGGACCTGTAAATTCACAAAAGTATAATTAAATCAAATTCTCACCATAAGTTTTCATAACATTTTTAAAGTATACAATTTAAAAAGCTCTCAACTTAAATAAAAAATAAACATGGCAAGACTTAAATTCCACAAAACTCATCATTGGAAGCGAGTTAAATTCAAAGTATGAGAGATAGAAAAATCGAGAGAATTAAATTTAAAAGCACAAATATTAGAAGCCTTTAAATTTTCAACAGCGTGAAATTAAAGTTAAATATTCGAATCTGAAGTGCATCGAGAATTCGGTTCATCGTAAATTTCATTTCATTTTTGAGTTTTATCTCTCAGAAGCGAATAGAAAAAGGTGGAAAGTAATTCCGTTGGTATAAAACCGGGAATTTAAATGAGACAAATTCCATTCAAGATACTTACAAGGACCTCTTCGGCGCATTAGGATCCTTGATGTGCTTGCGTTTTTTGCCTCGGCCTGTTAGCTTCTCGCCCTTAGGCGGTATGTAATTCTGCATTTCCGTGTCGTATCTCTTCTTGTCTTTCTCTGCCATTTCATGGAAACGCTTCTTTTCCTTATCGGACATTGTCTGCAAAAAAAAGAAAATATAAATAAATTAAAGATCCTTTTTTTAAAATGGCAAATTTTTAATAAATTATAAACAACTTGGTATCTACAAAAAATTTCGGCTTCAATAATGTCAATTTATTCAAACGAGAGAGAATTTAGACATTTGTATTAGATTTAATATTTATGCAATTTACAAAATTTAATTGTAAAAATCAAGGAGGTGCGTAAATTTAAATTGTCTCGATTAAAAATATATTAGAACTTAAATTTGTAACCTTCAAAATTCTACTCAATAATCTTCAATTATAAATTAGAAAAATCTTAAAAATTCGAAAACCTTTGAAGTGCATCAAAATCTCTTAAAATTATTGGAAACCTAAGTCGTTTAAAATTCCTAGAAACATCTTTAGATTCCTTAAACTTCCACTACAATATTTAAATTTCCATAAAATCCCATAAATTCTTTTAAATCTATTAAAATTAAATGAAATTCTTTACAATTTCACAAAATTCTTTACAATTTCACAAAATCCTTTACAAATCATAAAAATCTAGTGAAATACTTTAAAATTCCCTACAAGGTATTAAATTATATAAATAAAAATTCTTGGAAACAGAAATCTCATAAAATATTTTACAAAGCAAAAACAACTTTTGAAATTTTTTTTAATTCCATGAGAAATATTAAAATTCCTTAGAATCATTTTAAAAATCTCAAAATTTATTAAAATTTTCACAAGCTTCTACGAAAAACTTTAAAATTCCTTAAAATACGTAAAAAAAGAACTCTTAAAAATTTTGAAAACTTCCTAAAATATAAAATCTTTTAAAAATCTCGTAAAAAATCTTTTAAGTTCCATGAGGAACATTCAAATTCCTTAAAATCACTTTAAAAAATCGAAAATTCTTACTAGCTTTTTAAAATATTTAAGAATTCCTAAAATTGAAAATTACTAAAATATTATTCTCACTAGAATATTTTAAAATTCTAATGAATTCTTTGAATTTGTTTATTTTTATAGTGTAATCTTTGAAGCCGAGTGAATTCTATTGTGTTAATTTTAAATTCCCAGTGGGCATGAATGTCCAAAGACGTTTTTAAGACATTCTAAAAACGTCCTAAGTCGGGCCAAATAACGTTCTAAAAACATACAATGTTCCGAAAACTCTAATCTGTAGGGCGTTCAGAAAGCAACATTTTTCTAATTTTTGAAATGTTATAAGTCTGAAAATTTTTTTTCATCGAAAAAAGTCATCAGGATAAATTGTTCAACTTTCTTAGTACTACAAATATTCATATATAGAATTTGTAAATTTAAAAAAGTGCTTTCAAAAATTTTCAAAAAACTAAAAATTTTTGTATTTTTTTCCAAAATGGCTGGCTAACGAACTTGACCTTCATTTTAAGACACAAAGAGCATACCAAATTTTATCATAAAACATTTCATTCAATAAATTTCATTTTAAAATAAGAAATTTTTTTTCGATAAAATAGTAGATGTGGAGGGGGTAAATTTCTAGCTCGATTTGAGAGCATTGCTTGGTAGAATCGGGATTTCCGTATATTTGGAACATTGGTGGCCTGACTCGAGGAAATTTTTTTGGACGTTCTAAAAACGTTTTTTAAACATTAAGTCCTAAAAACGTTTCAGGATGTTTAAAAAAACGTCTTCCAATTTCATGCCCAATGGGTTTAGTTAGTAGTACCTGAAAAATTAAAATTTCATCTCAGAATTGAATTTTACCCAACTTGATTACTTCCTCTAGACCTAAAAACATCGCCTAACAATATTTTCGAGAACTTTACAAAGTAGCGATGAAAGACTGAACGTTTTAGATTTGCAATGAACAGAATTACAAGGAAGGGGTAGCGATTCGCGTGAGGGGTGAACGAGGAGGGAAAGAGGAAGTAAGGGGTTGGTCGATAGAAGCAAACGACCACAGCGCGCGAGCGAAACCTAGTTTTATTCTCATCCAGAAAAAAAAAAAAAAAAAAATGAGAATGAGAATGTAAAAACGAAATGAAATTTCATATCGCCCCTTTTTTCATTTTAGAGGTAAAATTTTAGGAAAAATGAGGCTCGAATTAAGGGGAAAAGAGACTGAAATTTTCAATTTCCCTGACATTTTCCTAAATTTCAGACAAATTTCCCTGACAAAAAATTCGTAAAAGTCTCTAAAATTAGTTGAAACCTCTTAAACGCTTTAAAAGAAATCTCTTAAAATTCCTTGAAATCCTTTAGAATTTCTAAAAAAATTCCAAGAAATCCCTTGAAGATTCACCACTTCTTTTAAAATTACCCAAAATCATTTGAAATACTTTAAATTCTACGAAAAAATTTAAAATCCCCTAAAATTCCTGAAAATCTCACAAAATTCCTAGAAACCGCTTGAAATTTTTAAAAGTTCCACGGTAACATTTAAAATCAATTAAAATCTCTTTAAATTGTTTAAAATCTCCTAAAATTTCAAGTAATCCTTTAAAACTCCTCAAAATCTTTTTAAAGAAATTTAACAAGATTAAATTCTTAATTCTCATTCTTAAATTTGAAATTTAAAAACTTGTAATATATTTATTATATTTTTGCAATAAAAAAGTAACGGTAGGGAGATTTAAATCCGCAACCTCCTGTCTAGAAGTTCAGAAAGTTAGGGCTGACCTGCAAAAATTCTTAAAAATACATTTTCGTAAATTTTTAAAAGCTTTTAAATATTTTTTAAAAATAAATAAAATTGAATTTAACTGACCTTCCACCTCAAGGCGCATTTTTTTGAGAACTCCTGGAAAACAATGTTTTCTTCGGGGTGTTTTTTCTTGTGCTCTTGACGACACGTTTGAACGAAAAACGCATACGCGGTCATCCGTCCCCTCGGTTTCGTTGCCTTTCCTCGCGGCATTTTTTCTTGTTGCAAACTCTGAGCGTTATTTTGTTGAAGGTTATTCTGTTGCTGCGTTAGCTGTTGTAACTGATGCTGAAATAAAAAAGAAAAATACGTTAAATGTCTTTTACTCGAAATTTTTAAAAATTGTTAAATTATTTACTAATAAACTTGGTTTAATTCCCATATTTTTAATTTATTACATTTATCATTCAAATTTAAATGCAAATATAATAAATTTCGGTTTTCGGAGTCAGATTAAATTGTTCTTAAATATATTAGAACGAGAAAAATATTTTCAAACTATTATGTAGACAATTTGGTATTTTCGTTGTAATGTAAATTATAATAATTATAGTAACTATAATACACATCACCAGATTTTTTTCGCGACACTTTAAGGAATTCGCTGTTAACTTTTCTCTTTCGAGAAAAGAATTCTAGTTTTTATACTTCATATTGAAATAACTTCGATTATAGAAAATTAATTTTTTTTAAATATCATGGCACAGAAAGGATAACTTTTTAAGATTTAATTTCCTGATTGTAAGAAGAAAGTTGTATTATAATTGGACTGCGGACGAGGAGTGAGAAGTGAAGTTTGAGTTTTATAAGCGAATCCCGAGACTTCGTGTTGGAACCTCTCGACGTGTAAGCAAAAATAACGCTTCTAAGGCACAAATACACGAACTGCACGTGCAAAACATTGTGAGATATACTTCATCATCGAAGAATCCGTGAGAATATCTCACTTTTTTACATTCTTATTTTTAATATCAAATTTACAAATCCCTATGCTATAAAATTCAGGAAATTATAAAAACTTTTTAATTAAGAGAAAATTCCGAAAATTTCAAACTTGAAAGAGAGCATTCTGGAATTTCCTTGAAATAATGAAATTAACAAAGATCCATAAAATTTAAAATTAAAAAATGTTTAATTTACTACAGTTTATGTTCACTATTCGTAATAAAAAAATACTTATTCACTATAATTGAGAGTAAGTATGAAACAGAAACTGGCATGAATAATTCTTGCTCTAGAAAAAAAAAAAATGTAAATTTATTCGATGCGGGAATTTATCGCGTGTAGCGTCTTGGAAGAATAATTTCCATTTTAAAAATGAGTCATAGATGGGAAAATAAATTACAATTTAAAAGTCATTATTTTCAAAAATTAAGCAGCTAATAAATGAATTTATTAATAATGAATTTAAATAAAAACTCAACGTCAATTATAATTTCAAAACGTTTCAAATACAAAAAATTAAAATTAAGGAACAATAAATTTCAAATCAATATTTCTTAAAATTAAATTTCAAGAATTTTAGTAAAATAAATTTTAAAATATTTATGTAATAATTCGTTAATCTTCTATGAAGGTTACATTTGTCAGGTTACTTTTGTTTCACTTTCAGTTGACCACAGTTTCATTCATTGTTCGTGTTTACAAAAATTATAGCATTAGAATTGACTTTCATTCTTCCCACAAAAAGAATGAATCTCTTCAAGGCCAAGGTTAATCCTAGAAACACTTCCGCGAAATAAAAATTTATAACGTATTCTGTAAAATTATAAAATGCGCGAAAATCCTATTCAATAATTTTTAAAAATAATTATAAACAAGATTGATTTAGTTAAAATGAATTTTTTTAAGAAGGAAATAAGTACCCTGCCATCGAAAAGAAACGTTCGTCAAAAAAAGTTATTACTTTAATTGATTTCGATTCTATTTATTATTAAACTTATTATTAAAATTTACCGATAAGGATTTTTACTTGTGGCAAAAAAATTTCTAAGCAGTTCTTTATTCGTTAAAAATTTGATATAAGAGTTAAGTTTATATTAAGATGAAATTTAGGCCCCACCTCCTTTCTAGCAGGGGGGGGGGGGGTTAATCACACGAAAAAAATCTGGAAGTATTCCATATAAATTCAAGATCCATAATTCAATGAAAAGAATGATAAATTATTTTTTTTTAATCATTTTGAAATTGTCCATCTTGAAACTTATTTTTAAAACCAATTCATCACAATTAGTCTTTGATGATCGATTCCCCTCCATGGCAAAAATATTGAGTAAAATAAATTTTTTTTAATAATTAAAAAATCGTGAAATTCTTCACCTCGAAACTTGTTTTACACACAAAGGGACTAAAAATCGATACTAAATCTTAATTTTTGATACAGAAGGATCTCGGCAGTGGCAAGAATGTCTCTGAATATCTTTTTCAAGAAAAACTCGAATTATACGGAAAATCTAAGAGTTTCGAGGTGACCTAAAGACTTAACATGTTTAAAGACTTCTTTCAATTAATTTCCAGTATGGTGCGATCGCTTGTTGCCGACAAGATCCTGCAACCTTCGGTCAGCACATGGCAGAATTACATATCCGCGAGTCACTGACACCGGGTCACTGCATTGACGTGATGACGACGTCGAAGTTGAGGTCTTCGGCCGTTGGAAATGGCAAAAATCATGCTAGTCTCGAAAACCGGCGAACGGGCCGACAACGTTTCTAGCAAGGCAGCACGAACCAGAATCAATAGCAAGCAGAACGGAAGGGCGAGGGGCGGATTGAGGGAACGACGTAATGGTATCACCGCCAGGCGAAACGCAGCTTCGACTTTATTAACGTTCTAAAATGAACCCGGCTCCTCCCCTTCCCCAATTTTCCGAGACGAGAAAATTAAATCTAGTGGAAAACCAAGCGAAAATCATCATTGGAAAAGGTACGGCGTGTTTGCTAAAGAAAACCGGTTTCAAAACTCTAATTTAAAAAAAGTTCTTGAAAACAGGAGACAATTTCAGGGTGGCCACAAGAGTCAATTTTTTCATTTCCCTGACTTTCAGATATCTCATGAAATCCTTTAAAATTCCATGAAGAACATTAAAATCTCTTAAAACTACTTTAAAAAAATCAAAATTTCTTAAAATTCCACAAGGAACTTTAAAATTCCTTAAAATTCTTTGATTTCCCTAAACTTTCTTTAAGAATCTCTTAAAATTTCATAAATTCCTTTAATATTCCACTAAATCTTTTAAATATTGTACAAATCTCTTGTAATTATTAGAAAACCAAAGAATTTCAAAGAATGCCTGGAAATTCTTCATAATCCTTCGAAATCCTTGGAATGTTTCTAAAATCTGTTAAATAATGTATAAAATCTATATATCTATACAATACGAAAAAAATAACATAATAAGCATAAATGTCAATTTCTATTTTCCTAGACATTTCCCTGAAAACTTTTTTTTTCCCTGACATGTGGTCACCTTGAATTTGAATCTCAGACAAACTGTTCTTTACATATTTGCAATTTTTTTTTAGTTTTGAGATTCTAGCCCAAAAAAATGAAAACTACTTTAAATTTAAAGTATTAAAAATTATATGGAAAAGTACAGAATTCAAAGTAGATTAATTATAAATTAAAAAGAGTTGACAACTTAAAATTAAATTTGAAATAAAATATAATATAGGACAATTTAAAATATGTAAAAGAAATTTTTAAATAGAAAGCGTTCTAAGTCGAATAATTTTAATTTCAAGGCCTTGCATAAATTACAGAGTATTTCAAAATAAAATATTCAAAATTATATAATTTATAATTGAAGCCGCTAGGGATTAATCAATTTTAAATTGATATAATTAAATTGTAAATATTTATAGTTTGCAACGTTATTTTATTTTTATTTGAAAGCCTTGATAAACAGTTTAAAGTTTATAGCGTTTAAAATTGAATGTAATGAATTACAGGAATTATAGAATTTAAGGAATTTCAATCGATATAGGAGGATTCTAAAATATTTTAAGAAATTTCAAATAACTTTATAATTTGAATTACAAAAATCTCTTAAAATTTTATGAAATCCTTGAAAACTTAATTGAAAAAATTTCTCAAAATATTTAAATACAGAAGTTCATAAAAACAGGTAGTAAATATCACGGTTTAATTCTTATTGTTAATTGGCCTTGAGGGCAAAAAAATCAAGTTAGATTGCGGTAAAAATAAGAACGTAAAAATTATTTCTCAGGCCAGACAACAAAATTAATGAGTTTTGTTTCAGAAAAAGAGATTGTATCTCGCCCACCATCGTTTCTCGATTATAACTACTTGCTTCATATGACGTCATATGGTTGACCCTCTTCGGTGGTTAGCGACGTAAATATTAAAACTTGAGAAGCCAGATGTGTCTTTTTTATCGAAAAGAATATCTGGATCGACCAAAAATTTATATTTTTTATATTAAATGAACTGGAAAATTTTCCAAGTAGTAAAAAGAGTAATTTAGAGAAACAAAAACAAAAAAAGAAAAAGAGAATTTCGAGTGTCGAAAATAAAAAGTTCCCACCTCAAGATTTGTTTTAAAAATAAAAGGGTTTTAGATCAGGGTTTTATAACTTGATTTTCTCTGAAACTGATTCCTCCCGATGGCAAAAGTGTCACCGCAGTGTTTTTTTTTTATTTTTCAAGTGTATTGAATAATAAAATGTATTCTTCAGACGAATGAAAATATTTTTTGAGGTTAGGGACCTTTTTTCCTAACAAAAGGGTTTTATTTCTATCTTCAATGACAGCAATTGAAGGGATTTTATATTCAAAATTCCGGATCTCAAGTGGTTACGACCTTGAATAATGAGAAGAATAAAAACTGATCTTCCAAAGTTTAAAGTCGGCAAAGCTCGCACCTGTTCCACTAGAATAATTTTCAGTGCCTGCTCGGAATCTCAGATTGCTATGCGGACATTCTTCGGACACGTGTACCGTCGTTATTCACGAGAAGTGAACACATAATTTCTGACTGAATGGGATGAAAGTGCAAACTTTATTGTATTCTCCATTATTTAAATTTCTTTAAGAAAAGATCAAATAGTGCTTCAGATAATTCAATTTAAAAATACAAACAAATATGGGAAAGTTTAGAAAGGTGAAAGATTATAAGGCTCTCTATATTCATTCCTGTAAATATTTTTTAAGTCGACATAAAAGGAAATTTTTAAAACAAATTTACAAATTTTTTTTTTTTTTAACTTTTTTGGAGAATAGGATAGAAATTTATTTTCAAATTTTATATTTATCTGTTTGAAAACCTTATAATTGAAATTTAAATTTGTCTTCATAGACAAAAAGAATCGAAAACTTTATAAGGAAACTTCTGAAATAAAAAGCAAATAATATATTACTTAATCTCGTGGCGTAAATAACTCATTGTTACAAAAAAAATTAAAATCTTCCAAAGTTCACAACTTTTAAAAATGAGTTACTTAAGTTCTAAAAATCTAGAATGTTTACAGATAATTTATTAAGTATGTAAATATCTCCTGGTATCCATAGGGAAAACTACATAATCTTGATGAAGTAGAATTTTATAACTTGTTTAATTCTTGAAACAAAGATTAGATACGACAAAGTTAATATTATAAAATTTGTTCAAAATGTATGCTGTGTCAACAGTTTGAATTTCAAAAAAAAACAAAAACAAATATGCAATGGAAACTAACTGAAGATATTTTAGAATGTCCTAAGTTATTAAAATGGCAACCACTATTCTTAGATAATATTCCGCAAGAATAGCCAAAACCAGCAAAACGTAAACTGAGCTAAAAACTCTTTTTTCTACATTTATCGATAGAGTTGAAAATTTCTAAAATTAAAGTAAAGATATTAAGGGCATGCTCTGCCCGCGGTTTGTGAAAATTTTTTTTCTAAGTCACCACGGCCAAACGAAATAATATATCGCTTTCCAACTTTGGGATATGGGAAATGAGACACTACATTGCGTTCTAAAATTTAATTTGAGTAGTAATTTTGAAAAAAAAGCTAAGTCGGTAAAGTAGGGATCGGATTTTTTTTCAAAATTACTTCTCAAATTAAATTTTAGAACGCAATTTAGTGTCACATTTCCCACATTCCAAAGTTTGAAAGCGATATATCATTTCGTTTGGCCGTGGTGACTTCGAAAAAAAAATTTTCACAAACCATTGGCAGAGCATGCCCTTAAGGTACGTTTATCTGGTCTTAAATATTTACAACTAAAAATTGTTTTGAAACATTTTTCTCTTGTTATAGTAAAAATTTATAACTTATAAGAAATAATGCAGATTTAAAAGTTTTAATTTATAAATATATAAAATATAAATATTAATTTACAGAGGAAATAGGTTATCAATTATGAAAAAAAAAGTTTAAGGGTATGTGATACTTTACCATAAGAGCAAATTAGATATACCAATTATATATTCATAATAATAAATATTTTTAGTAAATAAGAGTCAATAAACCTTCGTTTCATGTAGAAAAAGGTTTATTGACTCTTATTAGCTAAAAATGTTTATTATTATGAATGTATAATTGGTATAACTAATTTGCTCTTATAGTAAAGTATCACATGCCCTTAAAGGCGTACCTACAGATGCGCGCGAGACATAAACTATGAATAATTCTTAATTCCATCCAAAAATTACAATCGAATATTTCTTTCAGGCGAAATATACATATATATATTTTTTTGCTTTCTTTGATCGAAAATATTGGACACGTATTTTTTTATTTCGACATAATATGTAAACTTTTCAAGTATTATTTTTTGAACTGAAACACCTTCTATACAAGTGAACAGTAATATTTCAATAACAATGTAATGACAAATAATTTTTGTTATTAACAATTAGAAAGGATTACAATTGTTTATTTTAAATAATCTGTTTCAAACATATTTTAAATTCATTGGATGAGAAAAACAACATATTTTTATGAAAACATGAAAAAACACATTATCCATATATTTTTTAAATATAATTTGTTTATAGCAATTAGCTTCAAACTCAAACTAATTATACATGTTCCTTATGAGTGTGAACATTGATTATGAGTGCCCAGTATTGAGGTATTTTATTCTGAGGAAAAAATCATATCATGCGCTCGAAGCTGAAATGACTATAAATAATTAGCTGTTTCATAAAAAGTTATCAACGGCCCACTCTGAAATTTTTAGGTGATATTCTCAAAACTATAAAGAATATTTTAATCCTTGAAAGAACGATTTTTAAGAGTTGCAAATTTCTGTAAATGTCATTTATTTAAAGCAATTGCATATTTATTATATTAAAAAAACGAGTAATTTTTTTATTCATTGATAAATGAAAAGTGTAAGTAATCGTTAAATTTACCTGAAAATTTAATTATTTTATAAGAAATGGTTTACGAACTGGAAGATTTTTAAAAACCCTCAATTTTTTATATTCCAGGTGTTTAAACACTTGTAACTTGAAAAGTTTGCATATAATGTCGAAATAAAAAACTGTGTTCAATATTATCGATCAAATAACAAAAAAAAAAAAAATGTTTCGCGTGAAAAAAATTTTCGATTGTAATTTTTGGGTGGAATGGCCCATATGTAATTTAGGAGAAATTGTATTTTACCGAAAATCAAATTATAAAAATAGGAGTGAATTTAAATTTAAAAAATTCGAATTGGCTGAATTTGAACTTTTTGCCTTTATTTTTGTGCGGATTTAAGGCTATGTATTACTTATCCGATCCCTACCTTACCAAAATTTTTTTCTCTACAACGTTACTTCTAAATTTATTGATATCAAGTTAAAAATTTCTATAATTAAGGCCATGTGATATTTAGAAAATTTTTCGATTTGATTGATTTTAAATCATACCAATTATTCTCCCACAAAAATGAATATTTTGCCGAGAAATTTTAAGGAATGATAGAGAACATTGAAACGGAGAATTATTGACTCCGTTTATTTCAAATCATGAAAAAAAAGTTCTTTCGTGCTAAAATCTGTAATGCATTTGTCGCTTTGAGGTTAGGTGTGCTATGCTTTCTACGAGTTTATTTGTAAAATATTTTTTTCTCATTATTTAACAAAATGAGAGTCAATAAACCTCCGTTAATATATTTTCTAACTTCTCCAAATTCAGTTTTCAAAAATATTCATTTTTGTGGACAAACAATTGTTATATCTGAACCTGATTAACCCGTCGAAAAAGTATCACATGCCCTTAAGGACTCATGTAAAAATGAGTATATAATTTTTGCATAAAAATCATCTTATCAAAAGGATATATCCTCAAGTCAATTTCCTTCGCAAGATAATTCAAGATAATTTCAAAATTATTTCAAGATAATTTCAGCGCTAATTCGAAAAAAAAGTAAACAGGCTCTTATTGCACACAACAGTTAAGGGCATGCATGTGATACTTTACCATAAGAGCAATTTCCTTTCTGCAACTTTACGTTCACAATAATAAATATTTTTCTCAAAAACTAGGCAATTTACCTCCATTTAATACAGACAGGAGGGTAAATGGCCTAGTTTTAGTGAAAAATATTTATTATCGCGAATGAAAAGTTGCAGAAACTAAATTGCTCTTATGGTAAAGTATCACACGCCCTTAACTCGAGTTGCTCTTTGTTTAACTGAATTTCGGTAAAATAAACATTAAAAAAATTAGAATAATTTTCCGGTTATTCTAGCGACCTCAATGTCCCCCCATTAAACCCCTCGCTCTGACTCCAAATCCGATCCTAAATCTTCTCCCACAAAGGAAAAAAAAATTCCCGGAACCTTCCTCACCAAAAACCACAGGTTGTTCCTGGGACCTACCGAGGACATAACCGGGGGTGTGGATGTTTGCGTCGTGATCGGCATGTGTTGTTGCTGTTGCTGCATTTGTTGCTGGTGCATATTATTCTGCTGGGCGTCCATGACTCCACCTGGATACCACCACTGAACGCCGGGAGGTGCCGAGGGTGCGCTGACCGGTACGTTGCCGGGCGCCCCGAGCCTATAATCGTACCCGCCGCCCTTCATACACGAGCCGACCGGGGTGGAGGTGGACACCGGATTCGAGAGAGCGCCGGTGGTAGCGGGGTTTTGGAAACTGGAGGCCATCTTGTAGGAGAAGAGCTGCTGGGTCGCTGCGGCCGCAGCCGTGCTCCTGACGATGTCCTGATGATGCTGCGAGAGCTGTTGTTGTTGATTCAACAGATGTTGATGCAGATTCTGTTGTTGTTGCTGTTGCTGCTGTTGTTGTTGCTGTTGTTGCTGCTGCTGTTGCTGCTGCTCATTAAGTCCAGGCCACCAGGACCCGCCGGAGGTGTCCTCTCGGCCCCCGGGACTCGGGGCGCCCCAGCCACCGGCGACGCGGTGGTGTTCCGACATGTCACACGCGTCCTGTCACTCTGTCACTCTCTCTCACTCCCTGCGTCACAAGCGAGGAAGCTGATATTCCACACACTCTCACGCACACGCACACAAGCCTCGATTCTCGACTCACTCACATCCGTGCGTTCTTTCGTGTCCGTGATGCGGACACACGCGCTCCACTCGCGACGTGTGCGTACCAAAGTTGTCCCGCACTCGTCACTCGTCCACTTATCACGCTCTGCACTTCGCGATCACTGCCGGTACCGTACCGAGTCACTCGTATATTCCTTCACTTTGTCGTCTCTCCGGCACAGGCACAAACACGCCAAAATCAAGCTAGAATATCCACACGATACTTGTACTTGGGATGCGGTCTACCCGACGCTACGCTCAACGTTCGTTAGGTCCGTGGATAGTTCGGCGGGTGGGTAGGGGAGGCCGCTCTCTCTCCCGTTCGCGCTCTTTCTCTCGCCCCTCCTCCCACCAACCAAGCCTTCCCCTCACCACTCTCCGACCCCTCACAAATGTTCGTCGCCCCACCACTCCACCAAACACGCTCTTTCTCCACCGACCTGCTGCGAGCCTCTCTCACCACGGATACTTAAATCCTTAATAAAGGTTCAAACTTCGATCTGCAAACCAAATCCCAAAGGTTCATCTTCATACTTTATAACCTTTATATAATATAATATAATATAATATAATGCAAAGTATCTTAAGAATACTTGAATACTCAATCCTAGAATATTCTATTTTATACTGGCGCCTTTTCAACTAACGGTTTTTCCGACCCGAGTGCGCAGGATAGCTTCGGTTTCGGACACGAGTTCCACAATGCGAGCCTCTCTCCCTTCGCCCCGATTCCCCGAACTCCCCTTCACCGAGTATCCCCACCACGCCCGATTTTTCGTCCCTTCTTTCTCCCTCACTGACTCGTTTCCACTCGTAGAGCCCGGCCTTCCTTCGAGCGGATGCTCGGCAGTGTTGCCACGCGAGGCTTTCATCCGCAGGCTCACAAAGAAGAACTGGTGCGAGACGACCAATGAGAGATGAGAAGGCAGATGGAGGGGATGGCGGGAGCGCGGTATGAGCAGAAAGTGGCAACACCGCTTCTGGGAGACGGTCGTGTTCCTTTCGGATAGCAAGCGCCATCGTTTCGTTTCGTTTGCAGGTCCTGAGAGAGAAACGGTTACCGCCAATGCCGAGGCGAGTGGAGGGGCGGACCGAACCCTTCTTTACCCTTGAAAGTCGAGGTCAACTTTTAGGCAGAGAGAGAAGAATCTTGGAGCAATGCGTTTTTCTTCACTTTTTCGCTCGAATCTTTACGTCTTTACGTCTCTTTTTCTCCTGCGAGTTCCGAGGTTTTCTTCGGTTTCTTCCTTAATTTCTTTTCCTTCTATCTCTTCCTACGGAGTTTTATTTCTCTCTCTCTTTCGAGATCATGCTCCAGTCACTGGAATTCACCACAAGTCAAACACTTCCTGATTTTCCGTATTTTTTTTTCTGCTTCCTGACTAGTGTCTCGTTTTTACCGACAGATCACACACCTGTCCTCTTTGGTAATGCAACTCAATAAACCTTAGTATCACATACCCTTAAAATAATTAATAATTACATAAAAAAATTTTAAGTATACTGTAATTAATTATAGTATTAATTAATTATGCATTATAATTAATTACAGTATAATTTCAATTTTCTTGTGTAATTATTAATCATTTAAAATTTAATTTCCATGAAAATTGGATAATTAACCATTTTTGTAACCCTGGTAGAAAACCTCCCACTCCATATGAATTTGCTGTTTTCGACGTAAATTACATAAGGTATATTTCGTTTCGCAACATGTGATATTTACCATATGAGAAAACTTAGACTTGAAAGGTATTTGAAAGAATTTATACTCGACTTATACTCCTTTTAGTTTGCATAATGAAAAAAGTTTCGTTTTACTAAAATTGATAAAATTTTGACCTAACCGCAAAGTAACAAATGCGTATAATTGGGTTATTAGGAAATTAATAAAATCGAAAATTTTTCCAAGTATCACGTCTAAATTTTCTTATATCCTTATATGGTAAGTTCACATGGCCCTAAGTTTTTTTTTTTTTTTTTTCAAATAATTGATTCAAATCTCCAGAAATTTAATTGCTTCCTTTTACAGAGGAAGCAATTAAATTTGTTACTTGTAATTTTGAAAAATTTATTTTTCAACTATAACTTTTCAAATTATCACATTTTATAGCTGATGTAAAAAAAAATTGATACACCTTCACAGCTAATTTTAATATTTTTCAGAATTGACAGCATCGTGCCGCAATTTATATCATCATAAAAAATGAAATTGACATTCATACAAGACGCTACCCGCACTCAAAATCGAATCGCTACGATCTAATATTTATTGGATGGTATATTCAATAAAAATGTATAGCTTTTTATCCGTGAGAGCTTTTTCAATTAGTTTTATTTTCAATAAGTGGCAATAAAAAAATGCAGGGACGAAGACGAATAATGGGGGGGGGGGCTGGGTTGACCGATTTTGAAAAGAAAGGATAAGAGAAAAACGAAACAAAATAATAATCAAAAAGAGCCTGCGCACGACTTTCTCCTCTCCTCTCTTTCCCTCTAGCATAATGGATTCCAGGAGCGAACGGGCGAATAAGGAAATATTTTTAATACTTTAATTTTTTTATTTTTAACATTTTAAATATTAATTAAATTATCTCATTAATTATAGATAAATAACCATTTAGTAAATATTTTAATATTATTAAAGAAGCAATTAGTTTCAAAAAAGAGAATATTTAATAAATAATGAAAATCCTAATTATTGAACTGAATTAAGGGCATGTGATACTTTACCATAAGAGCAAATTAGTTATACCAATTATACATAGGTAATAATAAATATTTTTAACTAATAAAAGTCAATAAACCTTCGCTTCATATAGACGAAGGTTTATTGACTCTTATTTACTAAAAATATTTATTATTATAAATGAATAATTGGTATAACTAATTTGGCCTTATGGTAAAGTATCACATACCCTTAAATTGATTTTAGATGGAAAATAGTTTGATTTAAAATAATAAACTACTGTCAGAAAGATTTTCAAAGTACGTGTAATTTGTGTGAATAATTATTAATTTAAATATTGTGAGGGAGCCCTAGGCGGAATTTTCGCCCCTGACTCGGACGAGTTCGAATAACACGGCGAATCGAAGAGAGAGGAGAAGAGAACCGGGTTCGGGTCAATAAGACGCGAGAGAGAGGCAAAGAAGCAAAGCTGGTGCGCATTCCCAGGGCCAAGCATCGGCCAATCTAACGAAAGAATAGGGATTGGCAAAGTTCATATTTCAAAGCAAAAATTTTAAAATCAGAAAAATTAAAACCTTCCTTTTCATATTCAAATTTTTTTCTATCATTCCAAAAACCAGAAAAGAATTTTTACTGGTAAGAACAATTACGACTTTTTCAGTAGAAATAGAATTTCTACGACTAACGGCTTTTTTTACCATTTTCAAACAGAGGATTCAGTATTCATTCAAAAAAAAAAAAAGAATCTCTTCGAGACTAAATAATTATTTGAATGATTAGAAACTTGAAAATTGAATTGGCCTTTCTAAGTAAGATTTAAAGAAAATCCAATTCTCTTTCTATTATCGAAATAATCATTTATTTCTAAAAGAAAAGGGAAGAGATTAAAGACCTAGGATTGCAATTTCAAGGAGAATTAACCGTTAACAATTTAAAATTGGAAATTCAAAATGGCGAGGCCAGTAATCGAATTGCAGGGAAAAAATTAATTTGTTGCGCAAACGAGGGGAATAGACAGAGTAAGCTGAACGAGAGGGGTGGGAGTAGGGAGGAGAAAAGGGGAATTCTCAAGTCACGACAAGCGTCGCTGTAAAGTCGGGGATAGCCGATCTTCCACGAAGTTTAACGATCACAGAGCGAACCGATTTCGCTTTGAAAGAGACGAAAACACAAGCAGACCCTTTCGAAATCCTCAACATTTTCCTCGCATCGACCCTTCCCTACCAACCGAACCCCTTTTTTTTCTAAAATCATACACCGTAACTGAGTGAAATTCTGATCTACCGGGTGACCTTATTAACTGTTAAAAACAAAGCGGGCCATAATATTCGATTTTTAAGTCGATGAATGTCGATAAAAAGTGAACTTCTAACGCTTTCAATTTAGAATTATTTAATTTCTATGTAATTAAAAAAATTTTTTAAATAATTTAATTTGAAATTAGTTGTAGGAAATTTTACATTTTAAAAACTGAAGTCTCGAAAAATAAAATTTCCAATAAAAAAATTTCGACGATAAAAAATGTCCAATAGAAAATTACCGACATTAAAAATATTTCCAACATTACAAAATTCTCCAAAATATTATTTTTATAAACATTAATTTATTTTATTAAAAATTAATATTATCTTCGCAAAAAAAATTCTTTGAAAACATGCAGTCGTATTTTTTATAATAATTATAAAAATAATTTTTTGAATTCTTTAAATTCGATAATTTGATAACGTCGGGAATTTTCTATTTCGCAAATTTATTTTTGGCGAATTTTTTTTGACATTTTTTATTGGTCAGAAGAAAAATTGTAATTATTACTTTCTTCTCTTTCAAATACCTTATAGATATCCATTAAAAGTGCACTCGTGATTCCTGATGTTTTTTTCTTAGAGTGGAAGTTCTCGTTGCAGATCACAACTGAACAAAAATGTTTTTTGCAATATTCATTATATGTAGTTAAGAAATATTTGACTTTCTACAATTATAATAATTACTAATATTAATAATAAAATAATATTACTATAAAAATATTATAATTATCATGAATTATAAATAATTATCGTGAAAAACTTTAACTTTTTTTTGTTTCTTGTTGGAAACTTTAGGTGAAAATTATTAGATTTTGCTGAAATGCCAGAAATCGACCTCGATCGGTTCGATTAGATAAAATGGAATGGATTATAGCTTATAGGCTTGCACGCATTCTAGTCCAGTCATTCTTACGAAACTATAATCAAATGGTTCCGTTCTCTCATTAGATCGATATTCCACCGAAATAATTATTTATTTAAAATCAATTTATTTATTCTTTGCATCAATTAAATAAAAAAAATTCTTAAACTTTTATAAATAAATATTAGATATCAATATGTATACTAAATATAATTTTTTTAAATATTTTAATAAAGTCTTTAACCTAAGTTCAAGTTTTCCATAAAGTTAGTATTAAAAATTATAAAAATCTTCGATTTTTAATTATTTAGAATTAATAAAATGATAAATTACAAGCATCATGATTACTTTAATTTGCAGTATTATTAAATTATAAAAAATATTTTTTATTAATAATAAATTCTGATCATCTGATCCCTCGTCCTTAATTAATTTTCTTAAATATAGAATATAGCAGGTAAGAATAAGAGTCAAAACCTTGGTGGAGAACCGGTTATGGTATCGGCGAATTTACTTCCTTTAGGCTAATGGTAGATACGGGTTTATACAATTTTTTAACAAAATTAGACAATTAAAAAATAAATAGAATTATTAATATATTTAAAATTTATAGGTTATGAAAATTCTGATAGTTAAAAAACTATTGTATAAATTTAAAAAAAATCAAATGCAACTTAAGAACATTGAAGTAAAAATATTTTTTTTTTTTTTAGAAAAATGTAGAAATTAAGCGTTCCCCGAAAAAATATAAAAATTTCACCTGCTTGATAATAATTAGAGGCGGGAAAATGAGGGCAGGATAATAAACTCTTGTTTCACCTAACTGCTTCTTTTTTTCTATCTGCAGCTGCGCTAATTGACACGTGGTTAAAATTTGTCTATATTTTTGTACAATTACTCATTTAAAATCTTTTCAAAATTCAAGTGATTAGGATTTCTTCGTTATAAATTAACTTAATAATTTGGAACAACATTTTTTTTGCTGAAAAACCAAAATCCCGAATGTGAAGAAATATAAAAAAAAAATTTCTGAAATTTTAAGTTCTTAATTATAAATAATATTATCGAAAATGTTTCTTTTAATATAAAACTAATTTACACCAAGTGCCAAGTTAAAAAAAAATTATAAAAGTTATAAACAAATCTTTAAAAATTAACAAAATCAATTTTCTCAAAATTGGCTCAACCGATTTTGATTGTTCAAATTCAAATATATATATTATAGAAGGGAGGCGCATGAATATCATCCAAATTTCATTTAACATAATAACCATTTAACCGAAATTCATCTCATTGAATCAAAATTTGCTCTAATATTTATACAACCGAATTTTTGTTGTACCTAATCTGCGTTTATCCGAATTAACATTAAGTCTAATTACTATATGCTCAATTATCAATTTACTTTAATTATCATCTCCCCTAATATAAATTTTTTCTAATTTCTTTTTGCCCGCAACAGTAGTCGACCTGCTTTCTATTTGAAGGACATTCCATTGTTCCTAAAGTATATTTTTCCGAAACATAGTTTGACCGATTTTACAAATTCTCGAAATAAAATTTGCTCTAATTTCTATACGCCCTAGTTTCTATACTTCTCTTCGGCCGAATTGTCATTTTACCTAATTTTCAGTGACTAGAATTATTGAAAGCGAGAATTTACGTGTAAGGGCCTGAGCACAATCATGTATTTATTCCGTGTCCCGTGTCCTAAAGATGTTATGTCCTTTTCTATTTGGCCACGATAGAAAAGGACAGAACATTATTATGACACGGGACACGGGATAAGTACATGATTGTGCTCAAGCTTTATCAGAATTACCATTTGTCCTAAACTCACTACTTGTCAATTTTCAACCTGAGTTTTCGATCAATGCACAGTTGGTAAGGCATGTTGATGGCACCTCGCAATACTTCTCCGCCACAAGTGAAATGAGCGGGTAATTTAATTTCATTTTGTATAAATAATTATTATCTATTTAAAAAATAGATAATAATTATTTATACATACTCTTGCCTCACTTGTCTTTAATACACAATGCGACTACACGAGCTTTAGTAATTTGCAGGCCTGGAGTTATAGCCTCATTAGCATTACCCCCCCCCCGCACTCCCTACAACTGCTATGCACCAGAGAATGTAATTAGTATAGTAATTTAAAAAATGTACACGTTTTGTTTGTAAGAAATATAATTTTTTAATTTTCAGGATGTACGATTACAACGTAAAACAAGGAAGATTACTAGTCAGAGGAGGAGAGTGGGGGGGGCAGCTTTTTATTAGAGAAAAACAAATTAGAAAGCCTAAGGCAGTACTTTGAAAATTACTTCAGAGATTGCTACTTGAAATATTTGTATTTATTAGGAGTAATAATTTCTTAAATAATTTTCTTAAATTGGTACTACATAATTATTAAATTCCCAGTGCTCCAATTTTTTTAAAATTCTTTCCTCATTAAAACATAAGTTTTAATGAATTATAATTGCTTTTTATATTTCACAATGTTTAAATTCAATTGGTTTTTGTCATATAAAATATTATAATATTATATATGACAAAAGGATTAATATAGAGTATAATTAAATATATTTAATTAAGATAATTAATATATTATAAATAAAATATATTATAAATATATTAATTTTCTTATCATATATTTAAGTTATAACCTATTTTCACGATTACTCGGACTGCCACGATCTCTGGGACCTTTACATATTTAATTAATTTTACGTCGTAGATAAAAAATGTTTTTAATCCTGAAATAATAAATTATAAAGGTCCTCACAGCGAGTACAATGACAGATTTATATTTTCTTCGCATCGCTACTACAGTTTTCTGAGACTTTTCAACATATACGCAGTTAAATTTCCTTAAAAAATAATTTTATCAATTACAATATATTTCATTCATAGAAAATTGAGTTTATTTAAATTCCCAAAAAGTGCGATAAAATTCAAGACGCGTCATTGATTAAAAAATAGTTTCTAAATCAAAATAATCCAAAAACTTTTACTCCTATTTTATAAAATAATTAATACAATTCATTAAAAATTAAAAAATTTATGATTATTTGTAATTTTGAAAAATTGATTTTTCAACATAACTTTCCAAATTATCACATTTTAAAGCTGATGTAAAGAATATAAAAATTTTTTGTGTTGACACGTACCATAATGACCTAATATTAATTAACAGTTAGTTTAATCTATTTAGAGAAAAGCGACTTTGAATATTCTTTAGTTATTCATGTAATTTGTGAAATTTTTTTTTTTTTAATTCTTCGTAGCTCACTTTGAACGTTTTGGTTTTACAGTTAGTAGGTTTAGGGTTCGAATCTCATTGCCTGATCTCATTTTTTTTCTAATTTACTTAAAATAATCTTTTGTGTTTATAAAAATCCATTTATTAAATATCCTTATTAAATTCCTTCAAATTTTTTAACTAGTTTTTGAGTAACTAGTTAAAGTTACGTTACAGTTTAGTTACAGTTACAAGATAAAGTAACTTTAAGTTACCTAAAAAGTTACTTTTTTCTCTTCCCTAATTTTTTAATTTAAAAATAAAAATAATTAATATAAGATTAATAAAATTATCTATAATTATTATATTATTATAATAAAAATATTAATAATTCATCAAAATATTTCTTTCCTGTTTTCTTAGATTGAAAAATAGACCTTTAAATAAAATCTAATTGTTTTGTTATTATATTTTTATTTTATTATTCTTTTTTTATTTTATTTCTTTTTTAATTTAAATTATTTAAATTATTTTTTTATCAATATTTATATCGTTACAATAAGTTTAATAAGAAAAATAGTATATTATGCATCTAGGGATACATACAGGCGTTTTTCGTCGAGCGTGACGTATGCAGAACTCGTCTTCGCTCTCGACGAAAAACGCCTGTATCCCCAGTTGCATACAATATTTTCTTCAAAAAGTGCACGAAACCACGTGTTTGAGAGCGTTTAAAGCGAGCTGAAAGTTGCTGTTTCCAGAGGTTAGAATAGCGCGATTACAAGATTCTCCACCAGAGGCAGTAATGTCGCGAGTTTTTTTACCTCCAGCTGGAGTTTTTTTCCCTGTTAGGAGTTTTTTTTCCAGTTTATTTCACTGCTCTGGAAACAGCAACTTTCAGCTCGCTTCACACGCACGAAAACACGTGGTTTTCGTGCACGTGTTGAAGAAAAGATTTTTCCTTCTCTTGGAAAAACATTTTCAGGCTCTTCTGCCCTATTGCCGCTTGAAAACAAAACAAAAACAAAAGATGACGGCGCAATTCTAACCTTACATTTTGCATCATAAGAAATAATCAGCGGCAACCGAAAAGTAACAAACTCGCCCGATCTTCCACCATATTCCAAATCTAAAAGTAAACTACTTAAAAATTTATATTCGTAATGAAAAAAAAAAAAAGTTAATTAATAATTCAGAAAATTGGACGCTGGCCTCGCACGCAATACTAATATGGAGATGGGCACATACATTTACATCGTGTATCGTGTGTGTCGCGCGTATACATTGATTGCATTCCCACCATTTTATTTGCAACGGGAATCACAAGGTGGGAAGGGGAAACGCATCGGTCTCGTCAACTTCCAAGTAGGAGGCAATGGCGAAAGTGAAATGCTAAGAAAAACAGAAAAGACGCGCCTGCAATTTACAAAACAAAGAAACTCACAAAAAAATAAATCAATACATATATATATATATATATATATATATATATATATATATATATATATATATATATATATATAT
>CAJFCO010018487.1:484663-518664 GCA_904066015.1 Synergus gifuensis
ATAAATATTGGACAAAAATTTGCCACGCTGAAATGATTTATCGCGAAAAAAAAAGTCGGATAAATCCAGCGGACGAATTTCCCTACGTCGAAAAATCTCGATCAGCTGATTCTCCCGGGAAAGCGATCTGCGGAAAATCGCTCCGACTGACGTTTGACGTTTCCTGCGGTGGGCGGGAAATCGGAAAGGCGCCGATCCTGCCCGAATTGTGTGATGCAGACAAGCCTGATGACAGAAAGTCCACCTCTTTTTTCTCGACTTGTCGAAAAACGATCACCGATTTCGGGAAATTTGCTCGTTTTCCCAAGATCAGCTACGAAAAAAGGTAATCGGTCGGACTAGACGAGTTGAGACCTGCTATGGAGGTGATCAAAGCGGTCGAGTTTATTTTCGCCCTCTTTGGGGGCTTCCTAATTTTCTGATAGCTGCGTCAATCCCGAAAAGTGAATTAGCCAAGTTTCCCATTTTTCGGGATATTTATCAGAGATTTTTGTGAGCGGAGTTCAAGGTCGGTTTTTTCGCCCGAGATTCCCAAGTAAAAACAGATAGGACAAACCTCACTCTGGCCTTATCCACGGGCAGCCATTTGCCTTGACGGTTGCGTCGTGAAATAAAAGAGCGACGATATCGTTCACGGAATCACACTCGCGTAACACTTGGGCGCACCTTTTGGGATCAAAGCCACTCCGTTACACGACGCACCGCGAAAATCTGTCAACGTCTCGCTGTTGAGCTATTTAGATTTTTCTTACCTGAACACGGGTCTTCTACAGCTAAAAGGATTCTTGGCTTCGAATATCGCGACCCCACGCCACTCGTGCGGCATATGGAAGCCTGCAAGGAAAATGTGGTCAGCTATTGGCGCATTTCAGATAAGCCGCAAAAAGTAAACCAATCAGCGCGAACCTTTTATGTTTTGAAGAGTTTCTTTTCGCCCCACCATGGCGAGGTTGTCTGCTCGAGAAAAGGGCGGCAAAGAGAGTTTCTGCCTTCCCGGCTCGGGAATATTAACTTACAATTGGAGAAAAATAGGGGAAACCCTCTAGGAAGCTGGTAGGAATTCTTTTTCGTGATTATCTTGAAATTTGAAGAATGATTAAGAAATTTGAGAGGATTTTGGGGTTTAAGGTTCGGTGGGTTGGAAGACAGATTGAAGATAGAGGGCAGCACCTATCGGTGAGTAAGCAGCTGTCGCTGTCAGGGGCATCAAACTTGGGAAAGTAAATCTCGAGATCATAACAACAAGAAAACAGATGTTTGGATTTGGAGGATTATAATTTATAATTATCGCTGTGGGTCTACTGAAAAAGGAGGAGAAATTGTGATTTAATGAAGGAAAAGAAAGAAACAGTGGAAATTGGGGTGTGGAGAAGTTGAAAATTTGATGGCGGATTTTGTAGAGGAAAGAGAGAGCTTGGAGAAAAATATAGAGATGGGGAATTATAGTTACTTTTTCTTTGGAAATGTATTTTATAGATGTATGCATATGTATTCGTGTATTACATATCTAGGTTAATACAATGATCGGAACGATCGTAGGTGCGAGGATTTATAATGAGGGAGAAACTTTTTCTTTTTTTTTTGGAAGAGAAATTTTTTGAATATTGTTTTGGAGGTTTTTTTAAAACTATTTTTGGATATTTTTAAGTTGCAAAGACGGCTATGAATTGGGAAATATAAAAAAGGAGAGGGATGCGCCGATTGAGTGCGCGGTGGGAAACTGAATTGTTCTTGGTTCTTGGCGGATGTAAACACAAAAGTGATGATACATACATGCATATGTATAGGTATTGTTTACACACGAATGCATTTAGACCAGGGGCGAATTATGAAGGTGCTATATCATACCTCGAAAATAAAATTGAAAATTGCTTGCGCAATGGAAATGAATGAAAGATTTTCTGCTTTGCAAGCGGAAAAACCTTTTGGCGAGAAGTTTTGAATTATCATTTTATTTTCTTTATTATAAAATATAAAAATTACATTAGAAAATTTTGATTTAAGTAATATAGTGTTTTTTCTTTGTTAATTGTTCCAATGCAATTTTTCTAATTTATAATAAAGAAAACAAAATTATAATTCAAAACTTCCAGCTAAAAGGTTTTTCCTCTTGCAAAGTAGAAAATCTTCATTCATTTCCATTGCGCAAGCAATTTTATTTTCGAGGAATTATAAGATAACACCTTGAAAAAATGATAAAAATAATAAAAAATGATAACACCTTGAACGAAAAAATCCAATTTTAATATTTTTTAGATTAGAACTTGGCTCAAACACCCTTAACAAATATTATAGTTAAAAGTATTGGTAAAGTTCAGGATTTCGAACCGTGAAAAGTTTTGAATTCGAACGGATCTCTCTTTCTATCCTAAGGTGTTGAAAAGAGAGGTCCTCTGCATGCAGAAAATACATAAGAGTAAAAGAGACAGAGAGCTCTTTTTGTCCAATTCTTTTTTCTCTATCTCTTTTACTCTTATGTATTTTCTGCAAGCAGCCTGCATGCTTGCAGTTACGTCAAGATTCATAGTTGGCAGCACTGCTTCATTACATACATACAAACACATTCAAACACATACAAACATAAAGCAAGCCAGCAAGCCGGATTGTATCGTATGGTGCGACGCATATTGTGCCGTTTTCTTTATCTATTTTCTTGCTATGAATAAGCTATTACAGAACGAATCGTGCAGTGAATTGTCTCAAAATAAAGCTTATTTAACCTTATTTAATGTCTAAAATCAGTATTCGAGTCTCAAATTTGCAACATAAACTCCAAAGTTTTGCCGAACCCAGCGGACGAAATTTTCTCCTGTCATCGAAAACGCTTTCGCAATAAGTATAAATCGAAAACTCCATTTTTCCAATAAAGTGGTTTCATTTTACACAAGAATTAGTTTTCAACTATTTTCGGAATATTCAATTTTCTTCGGTGTCAATTTTTCATGAAAATAAGGAAAATAGTTTCGATTTAGAAACTCAAGCAACCTTCTTGCCGGGGAAAATCATGTGTGAAAAGTGCAACTTTTGTGGCAGAAAATTTTTCCGAGAAAAATCCTAAAACTTGGACAAGTTTAAAAGACTCCAAAAAGCCGGTTTATCACTTGTTTTTACAATAAAAGTGTTGATAATTTAGAAATCATGAACGGATTCAGCACCGGGGAAGAGGATTCAAGGTGAGTTAGGAAAACTACGACACTTTTCCGTTTTCGGGATATATTCTCGTTCGAGAGAATTCATTGTGAGGATTTTGAGTTTTACCAACAGTCGGCACCCGATATTTTTAAAATTTTTATTTCGTTTCTAATATTGCCTCGAATTTGTATTACAAACTAGAATTTCGTAATTTTCTATTCATGTATTGATAAATCGAACGTTTTTAAATTTTAGACGTTACAATAATTCGAAGGTGTTTAAATTTGATAAGTTTTAAAAATCGAACGTTTTTTCAATTGTTTTTTCAATTCTAATCTCAAAATTCGGTTTCTTCTTTTTTCTTGATAAATATTATAATTACACTCAGAAAAAAACTTATTTTAAATCAGAACTTTTATTTTAATAATTTAAAGTAAATATTTCTTTATATTAAAGAAAACTTACTTTGTTTAAAAATAATTTCGTTTGATTCAGACAAAATTATTTTGACTCATTTTAATTTAAAGAAACTGTTTAATGTTTAACTGTTTGTTGTTAAACTAAATAAAAATGTCCCAAATTCTTAAAATTTTAATTTCGAAAATTTAAGAATATGAAGGAATTTTAAGGGATTTTAATGTTCCTCATGGAATTTTAAAGAATTTCATGAGATTTTTATGATTTTTAAAAGATTTTATGGAACTGTACATAATTTTAAGAGATTTTTACGTATTTTAAAGGATTTAAAAGTTTTTCGTGGAATTATAAAGGATTTTCAGAAACTTGGAAGAGTTTTAAGAAATTTTAAATGACTATAAATATTCTCGTGGAATTTTAAAGGATTTTAAAGAATTTATTACATTTTATATGATTTTAAATATTATAGTGAAATTTTAAGGAATTTAAAGATGTTTCTAGGAATTTCAAAAGATTTTTACGAATTTTAAGTGTTGTGAAGTGATTTTAAATTTCAAAAGATTTAAAGTGATATACGAAATTTTCGAAAAATTATAATAGTAGTTTTACTGAAAATTATATCGGATTTTAAAAACTTTTCTGTTAGGGAAATTTGTCTGAAAATCAGGGAAAAGTCAGGGAAATGAAAAAATTGAATCTTGTGACCACCCTGTTATTGTACAATACCTTTTTATTAAAGTAAAAAAACAAACTAGATATAAAAATTTGAATCGAAAAAATAATTTTATTAACTAATCAATTTCTGTGCTCAATTTTAGAGGAGCAGCGGACCAGATTTGTTGTCTGATTGAGGAAGGTGAGAGATGTGCCCGGCCAGCTGGAAATGCTTCATACAGTAAACGCATTCAAAAAACAGTAACTCAGCGGCGACTCAAACTCAATCTCGAACCTTCGGTATGATTATTTTTTCTATTTTATATGAAGTTAAAATAAAGACATTAGTTTTAAAAATAATTTTTAAAATGTCTACCTATCTATATAAAATAAAAATGATTTAATCTTCTTTCTAGGCTCGTCACATATACATTTGTGACTCTCACAAGCTAATGATCCAATATGCAAGGACCAAACAACAGCAGAGAAGACGAAAGGACTCTGACGATGATTCTGGAGAAACGGACAACGACCTGCCAGAAGTTGACCTTTACCAACTTCAAATTGGAACCTTGAGGCGTTACAAGCGACATTATAAAATTTCAACGAGGCCAGGATTGAACAAGGCCCAGCTTTCTGACGTCAGTATTTTTCAATTTCTTTTTTCCTTTAAGGAAGTATTAAGTATTAAATATTTATGATATCAAATAGTTTCTGGATACCTAGGGTAATTTACAGTTATTTTACCATAAATTTTTTAAAAAATCGAATATTTACGGTAATTGCCACAAATTATATTTTTCTCAAAATTTTCGGAAATTGTAAGTTTGCTTTTTATTGTTTTTCAAATCATAAACTCTTACAATTTCAACGTTCTTTTATCTTTAAATAACAATTTTTTTATTACTTTGCAGGCATTGATGAAGCACTTTAAGCAAATTCCGGTTGTAGAAAAAGAGGCCCTAAGTTACTTCTTCTACACGGTGAAGACGAACGGAAACAAACTGGATCAGAAAAATGGATTGAGTAGCGAGGCAACGTAGCCTCGGTCTTTACTCGAAGATTCTATCGATGTTGTCACATAATTTTATCGGTATCAATTTATAAATAGTTTTTATTTGTTAATAAAATAATAATAGGCGTCCGCGTAACAGTATCTCGAATCTTATGACTGATTAAAGGAGAAAAGTATCGAGAGAGGCGAAAAATAGACTGAAAAGTCATTAACTATTTGAAGAAATAAGAAATTTTAATATAAATTTAAAATTTTGTGATTCAACAAAAAAAAACTCCTCTATTCGAAACTAAATTCATTATATGAAAATAGATTTGAGTCTAATGAGTTTCTGTTCTCGTAATAAAATCTAAAACCTAATTCTGACAATTTGAAAAAATAAACCCTCTCTTGTATTTTAGAATTAAGAAAATTGCAAAGAAATCAGTAAAAAAAAAATTTGGAAAGAATCATCTTTTATTTTACTTTCTGGAATCAAAATCTCTATATTTACAATCATTTAAATTTCTGTTGTATCTATGCTTGCGTGTGTGATCGTGTGGCTGTGTAAATTTTAAAGTTACGTTAGTGGCGTCCATAATCAGTAAAAAATTATAATTAATTTATAAGATTTAACTGTAAATTTCATTATAATGTTATACATCTATTATATATAAAGAAAAATATATAATTTACTTATTGTATGTTTTAAATGAACTTACATATACCTTAAAGAATTGTGGAGTTTTTATTTTATTTTTCCTGAGAAATTTGTATTTTAAGATTGTAGGATGAAGAAATTTCTGTTCATATAAGATCTTTAGTAGAAACTGTCTCTGTCGTTTCTTCCTCACTGTCCCCGCTTAATTCTGTAACATAAAAAAAAAGTTTAACTTTTCGATTTTTACTAACAAAAGGAAGCTTTTACAATCAAAAAATGATTTAAAAAAAACACGTAAATAATTTTTACCAATTGAAAGATTTAAAATTAAAAAAGGAACCGAAAATTTCATTTATGGAAAAGAATTACCAAAACTTTAAAAACTTACCAATGTCGGCTAAAACTCTTCTCGTAGTCTTAACTTCCAATACTTCCACATCATTTGCTTCCTCCTTTTCTTCTTCTTCTTCTTCTTCTTCTTCTTCTGAGGAATCTGAACTCTGCCATGTATTGTGACCTCCCGAGCCGATTAATTTACTCTACAAAAATAAAAAATAAAATCAAGATTCACATAAAATATTGTTTACAAATTTTTAGTGTTTGAAAATAATATTCATCTGGAAAAAATTAATTTTTTTATTTAAATAAAGTAAAAATATAAAGCAGAATGAAGAAGGTAATATTTTTGATCAAACCTTGTCTTCGAACAAATCCGCTGATCCTTCTCCTGTTTTTATAATTATCGAGTTGTATTCCGTTTCCTCTGATTCCATTTCTTCTTTTTCTTCATTATCTTCCATTTCCTCATCTAAATCGACAATAAGTAAAATTTAATCTTTCAAATTATGTAAATAATCTTCAAATAAAAAAGTGATAAGAGTATAAACATAAATATATCCGGTGACAACATTATTAAACTATTTTTTAAAAAAATTTATCATCAGACCTGGAACTTCGGGCTTCACTCCTATATGCCAAGAAGATAATTTGATGTAGATTTTTTCGGCCATCAAAGCAGTAAGTTTATCGTCCGTAATACAATCTTTAAATCTGAGGGAGGCACTGTTTTCCAATTTTTTATACCTGCAGAAAAAGATAATTAATTAGTAATGAATAATGAATAATTAATAAAATAATATTTTTATGATTTCATCTTTTCAATCAATAAAATAAATACATCAAAAAATTTACCGAGCTTCTACGTCCCTCTGCACAGTTTCTTTTATCATAGTTGTCAGTTGACCTGCATAATAAGCAGCATAATCCGAAACTGCAGGAAGAACATCGACAGCTAAAGTAGTCTCCGTTAAGTAATCAAAATGCAGACTGCAAACTTCTCTATACGAATTTATTCCCATCGTTAATTGTGCTACACCTACTCTTTCCTCTAAATATGTCGGATCGATTACTGTGTGGCCACTAAAAAATAAGTTAAATAATTTTTTTAACAATTAAAAAATAAAAAGATCTGGTTCTTTAAGAGATCCTAAAAAAATATTTATCGGAATTTTTCGAAAAATTAGACCTTCGTAGCTCATTTGAAACGTTCTGGTTTTCTAGTCAGAAAGTCGCAGGTTCAAATCTTGATGTCGTAACTTTTTTCGAGTTTTAAAATAATATGTATAATTTTTTTCGAAAAAAACTTCCTAGGTTTATGAAAGGAAATTAAATAAAAGGGCTTTTAAATAAATAAATAAATGAATAAACGATAAAGATAAATAAAGTGACGGAAACGAGATTCGAACAAGCTACAATGGCTTTTAAATTTTTTTATTTATTTATATTACTACTATAATTTACGGGATATTAAATTATTTTAAGAACTTTCAAGGAATTTTACGATATTTTATTGAATATTTAATAATTTCAAGGACTTTTGAGGGATTCAAGGGATTTTACGAAATTTCAGTAGATTTTCAAGAATTTGAAGAGATTTAATCAGATTTCATGGGACTTTGAGTAATTTTAAGGAATATTAAGGAATATGAATAAGGAGTATTAAATAATTTTACGAAATTTGAAGGAATTTCACCAGATTTTAAAGGATAATAAAGGCATTTTAAGGAATTTTATGAAACTCGTGGAGATTCCTGAAACTAGATAAAGAATTACAAATTTTTATATTTCAAGAATTAAAAATTGTTAATTATTTTGTCTACTAGCAAAAGGTGTGCAAAACAGTTTAATGATTATATTGATTACCAATACTCACTTCTCAAATACAATGAAGGAAACACAAACTGGATAATGATAAAGAGTCAAGGGTAGCGGATCTCTTTCGGAAAACGAGTGGACCGTAACTTCTTCTCCATCCCAAGTAACATCAGGTCGATGGAAATGGGAAAGAGCTGTAATTGCTGCAATAGAAGCACAGTCAATCACGTTTCCATCATGATTTATTATACTTACATCCACTCTTAAATCCCAAACCTGCAAAAAATAAGGTTCTGTTTTAGAAAATAAGTTCTAAAATTCCAAAGCTGTAAAATAATTACGTTCTATTTTACAACAAGTTCAGAAAGAACAAAGAAAAAAATTTTTTTTTTTTTTAAATAAATAAAAAAAAAGTTTTTATATTCCAAATTTTTTTTTATGGACAAACAATCTTTTCCTCATCAAAAAATAACAAAGTTAATAACAAACCTTTTTCTCCGCCACGATGCAAAGCGATTCCAGATCGATGCACTTTGAATCTTTAATACATTTTTCTATTTGTCGATTGATTAAAGCTGTGGTTTCTGATTGCTTCGAATTTTCGAATTGCGATGAAACAAGTGGATTCAAATTAATATTAACGTGCAACATCCCTTCGTTCGGTCGTGAACTTAGAGGTGGCTGAATCTCACAAGAAACTTGAGCGAGGGCTCTATAGAGAAAGTTATGTAACTCTTATACAACTATTATGTAACTTTAATATGGGACAGTAATGTAACTGTAATGTAAGCTTCATGCAACTCTAAAGTAACAGTTATGTCTTACATATTTGTGTAATTTAATGAAAGTATCATATTCTAGACCTAGATTTGTTATACTTAGACGTAACTGTTACATAACTGCTTTGCAAAAATTATATAACTATTCTGCAATAGTTTTTATATAATTGTAATATGTTATTTATCAATATATTCTTAAATAATAATGTAATGTAATTGTTGGACGAAGTTTCCCACCCTTGAGAGCTGTACACTCACATTTTTAAACAATGAATTATGAATATTTGTACGTACTTAGTTCGACCAAGACTCACGAAACAGCAACCCCAATTCGAGCCGAAATAAATTTTGACAGGACGAGACTCCAGAAGCCGTCTTCCATCCAAACGCTGTAAATACAAATAAATTACGAATAAATTTAACATAAAATTAAATCATTTAATTTTTAATTGGTTAAAATTTAGCCCCTAGCAGTATGTTTTAAGGAATTTAATTGATTTTAATTTCTTTATTAATATATTAATTGTATTTCAGGCTCTGAAAACATCGAGGCACTAGAAAGGGAGATGATTGAAGAGCAGAATAAATTGAAGGAAAGGAAAGTAATTCTGCGGCATCAGGGCACACGAAAAAAAATGAAATGACTGCATTCGTTTCTTAACTAATATTGCAGGGTGGCCACAAAATTCAATTTTTTCATTTCCGTGACATTTCCCATCAATTTAAATCCTTTGAAATTTAAAATCACTTCACAATACTTAAAATTCGTAAAAATCTCTTAAAATTTCCTACAATCATTCAAAATTCCGCAAAATCTTTTAAAAATTTCTTGAAATATTTTTACATTCCATGAAGAACTTTAAAACCCCTTAAAATGTATCAAGATCTTTTAAAATTATTGGAAACCTACTGAAATTCCTTACAATTCGCTGAAATATTTTGAAATTCTTAGAAACATTTTTAGATTCCTTAAAATTTCACTAAAATATTTAAAATCCTATAAAAGTATTTTACAGGATTTTTTTTATCCTATAAAGTCTCTAAAATCTGTTAAATACGTTACAAAATCTATATATGCAATACGACAAAAATAACATAGCATAAATATCAATTTCTATTTTCCCTGACAACTACTTGCATTTCTCTGACAAATTTTTTATTCCCTGACATTTTCCTGACTTCCCTGACCTGCGGCCACCCTGATTGATTGATTTTAAGTCGATTGATTCGTATCGAAGCAAGGAATCTCCTCCTATTGCCTAGTAAAGTACTTTGATAGGCGTGAGGTAAATTATAATTTGACGTTTTTTTCCTGTAATCCGGGTCAATTAAAATGAATTGATTTGGCGCGGCGCCTAAAAAATGAAGAAGTTTACACTTTTGTGCCTTTTTTATTTATCGTTCTATTGCCATTAATAAATAAATATGAAAACCTAAGGCTGTTTGAGCGTCGGACAAAAAGTCATTTGGAAGATACATAGGTTTAAGGTTAGGTTAACCAAAACTTTTCCATTTTGACCAAACAAATTAGTTTTTTCGAAAAACAATGAGTAAGCAGCATTCCTTATATCGAGTAACACTTCCCTTCCAAACAGCACTTGAAACCATGTATTTTAGCGGCCTCAAAATAAAATCTACGAAATGACTTTTCTTCCGGCGCTCCAACACCAAATAAAAGAATCGGAAACTCGACTTACCGTTTCATGTGAAATCGCTTTGTTGACGAAATTTCTTTCACAATGAGCCAAGACCGTTTCCTTCATTTTGCTTTTTAAGAATTCTGATCAATCTTGTTCCAAAACCTGTTCCGACTTCTCAAATTGTTTAATTGAATTAATCCTATATCCTAATTCTTGAATAATTGAGGTTATGTTATGCTCTTTTCCCCCACCCACTCTTTAAATCCACCATTTTATACATTTATTACATTTTTTACGTATAATACGTAAAATACGTATTATACATATAAAAGTCCGAGTTACGCGTAACCGTGCAACGTGCAACCCTGGTGGTCCCTATATGTATGTAAGTCCTAAATCGGGTTAGGATCAGAAAATATGTCACAAACAATTTCTCACCAAAAAACGTTCTTTATTTCAAACAGGGAAATGCATTGCGCGCACAACCAAATAAACGCGTCAGTTACGGCCACGGTCATATAAACAGGTCCAGAATCTCCGGTGGTGGTGGTGACTCGCGTTTTGTCCACGATTAGAGCTTCTCAATTAGCCACCAAAGGGTAGAGCGCAACGATCGGAGGGTATATGGTTTGTTTACATCACCGTGGTGATCACTGTGGATTACATAACCTAGATTTCAATACCTCCTTATTCAAATATAATATCCTTGTGAATATACTCACGTATAATGCAATTTTCTTTAAAGTGCTTTTCTCAAACACTATGAAAAGATTTAAGTCTTGGATTTCCTAGAATAGCTTCCTCCCATTTTTTTCGAAGTTCCTCATCCTTCGGAACCATAAAAATTGAACGTTTTTCACCACTATATTCCTTGTCACACTTCGGAACGCAACACGATTTCGGCATTGTAAAATATGTTAATATTAAACGATCATTTAAAACGAAAAACTGTACTAACGAAAATAGCACAGATGACTGATTGACCGTGAGCGCGAATTGTCCAAGTCGAACACACTTTTAGGTTAGTTTCGTTCCAACTCTCTACCCTCCGATCGTTGCGCTCTACCTTTGGTGGCTAGTTGAGAAGCTCTAATCGTGGACAAAACGCGAGTCATCGCTCTAATGCTTTCACCACCGGAGATTCTGGACCTGTTTATATGACCGTGGTTACGGCTCGTGACCACGTAATAAATGTATTAAAGATGGCGGACTTGTAAAATCTTGTTGACAACACATCGTTTATACGACCGTGGTTGACAAGTACAGTAAAGGCCAAAATACACGCTGGTCGAAGTGTGGATATCTTTCCGCGTTTACATAAGAGTAAAAGAGATGGAGAGTTCTTTTTGTCCAATTTTTCATGCTCTATCTCTTTTACTCTTATGTAAACGCGGGAAGATATTCAGACTTCGACGAGCGTGTATTTTGGCCTTAAGGTTATAAAACGAAATGTGAATACATATGTATGTCGCGTGCAATTTAAAATGCTTAAAAATATTCTATTATATGCATGCGCAATTGATGTGACGCCTGCGCAATTTGTGTGACATTTGAGAAAAGGAATTTCGTTAATATTGCGAGGGTCTCTGGCACGGATTTTGTTAATATAAGGAGAGTCGAGTGTATATACAGTATGATTCATGTATGCCTTCCTTAATGGGCGTGTCAACCAAACCCTGGTTTCCATTTGAATCTTATGGAAACCAGGGTTGGGTTGACATGTTTGCGCGGGAAGGCATACATGAATCTTAGGGTGGTGTTCCATGATTGAATTTTGCGTTGCGTCATAATGAGAGAAAAAGACAAAAGAATACTTTTTTCTCTCTTACTCTCATTATGACGCAACGCAAAACGCAATCATGGAATGCCACCTTTGTGGATCCGGAATGCTTTGCGTTTTTACGTAAAACTATGAGAGTGATAGAGACGCACTAATACTACTATCTCTCTCACTCTCATGGTTTTGCGCAAAAACGCAACGCATTCTGGATCCATGGGACATCAGGGTAAGGGTGGCGTCTCATAATTGCATTTTAACGCAACTTCGAACGTAAACTCATGAGAGTGAAAGAGACAAAAGTATATTTCTTTCTCTTTCACTCTTATTACGACGTAACGTATTGCGAGTGGGTGGTGAGAGAGAGAGAGAGAGATAGTAGTATTAGTGCGTTTCTCTTACTCTCATGGTTTTACAGAAAAACGCAACCTATTCCGGATCCATGGGACGCCATCCTTACTGTAAAGTAATTTTCAACAATGCCTTCCTCTGTTTTATAACGACCCAACTCTATTTTCCATTACACTCGAGTCTCACAAATGTCAAGAAATTTTTGCCAGAGGTTCTCCTAAATGTCAAGAAATTCTTTATCCTCTATAGTCACATCAATTGCGCATACGTATTACGTATAATATAATATTTTTTAGCATTTTAAATTACGCGCGAATAGCAACCAATCAGATGCCGAACGCAAAGCGTGCGCAATAGTTATCAAGTGGGATTGGAGAAATACGGACTTGATATTTGAGAGAAACTTGACTTGACATTTGGGAGAACTTGAGATTTGGGAAGTTGACATTTGAGAGACTCGAGTGTACATAGAATCTTATGGAAATCAGGGTTGGGTCGTTACTAAATAGAGGAAGGCATCGTTGAACATTACTGTACAGTAACATTCATATGTGCCTTCCCTTGAAAACAAGTCAACCGAACCCTGGTTTCCATAAAATTCTAATGAAAACCAGGGTTGGGTTGACGTGTTTTCAAGGGAAGGCATATATGACTGTTAATGTACAGTACCCTACATTAATGTCTTCTCTTGGAAACATGTCATCCCAACCCTGGTTTCCTTTAGAAACTTATGGAAACCAGGGTTGGGTTGACTTGTTTTCAAGGGAAGGCATTAATGCAGGGCACTGTACAGCCAATATACAGCCCACGTGATGTAAAGTTTTTTTTCATGAAACTTTGGTCCAATGAAAAGTTTCATGAAACAGTGGTGGTCTTGTGAAAAATTTCAATGTTTCAAAGATGGCGGCGGGAAAATTCAAAATATGCACCAAGTGCCTTCCTTGAGGCATTTTTCATTATTTAATTAACAATTTAACAATTTTCTTCAAACCCATTCACAAATATCATAGTTTTACTAAAGAAATTCTAAATAATATTAAGAAACAAATTTAAATATGCTGCACGGCACTGCGCTGACACCACACCTGATACCTGATATGTAAATTACGTAAAAAAAAACTTCAAGTATTTTACCATAAGTTTTATTGCGTTCACAACCCTGAACATTTGGCATCATTGCGATTGCGTGTTTGCTTTTTGAATTGTCATTTGCATTTTATTGTTATTGGTATTTTGTAATTGTAAAGTTAGTGAACTTGATTTACTTGCACTTTGTCGACGTAGACAAAATCACTTATTTTTGTAACTTTATTAAGTCCAAATATACTTAAACTATACTAAAAAAATATCAGGTTATTACATACTAAACTAAAGTCGTGCCAGTCGTGCTATACATTAAAAAAGTTTTGTGTGCAAAATGCAAGCAGTCCAGGTAATAAAGATAATAATAATAATAATAATAATAATAATAATTATTATTATTATTATTATTATCATCATTTTTAAACTTAATGACTAAAGAATTAGTCGAAATACTTCGGTCTTTAAAGGGTTAGTCGGTTATTGTTTACATTATTTACTTATTACAATTAACAAAGAATTCGACCTAAAAACGTAACCTCAAACCGTCAAAGAACAATTTATATATAGAATAATAAAGGAAAGAAGTAGAACTATTTATTTTATTTAGGTATTTTAATTAATTTTGAAAGAAGCAGGAGATCCTTTATTTAGAAAGAAATATGTTAGGCTCTAGTTATTTGTCATAAAATCCTCGTAATTACAAATTACATTATGTTACAATTTATACCTAATATTGATGGTAAATATCTCAATTTATTGATTTTATGTTTCTTTGCCATTTAATGTTTGGAATTTCAATATTAATAAGTCAATCAGAAAGTATCGAAATGATATAAACAAATAAATAAAGACTATTACAAACGAGGGACGACTGAAAATTCCCGAAAAATAAGTAATAATAAACAATTATTCAAAATTTCTTTTAAAAAATTTTAAATATAAATTGTAAACAAATAGGTATGGAAATTTTAATAAAAATGTTTTTCTTTTATTTTCGTGAATTAGGTATTTCACGTTGTGACGTAATAATACAAAAATGACCATATAATGGTGCATAAACAAATGTGATAAATGTATAATTAAACATTAAAACTGCAAAACAATGTCAAAAATGCCTTCACATCCGCGGGAAATCCTTCTAAATAATCTTTTTTTGACATTGTTTTGCACTTTTAATGTTTTTACATTCTCATCAGAGAATGTTAATACATTCTCATTATTTTAATAATTAAAATAATACATTCTCATTATTATATTCTCGTTAATACATTCTCATATTTTACATTATATTTGTGTAAAATTTGACCCCACCATTTTTTGTTAAATCTTCATGTTTTGTGACCCGCTGAACCCGAAAAACATGGTTTTACCAATATGTCTGCATGCCTGTGTGAGCACGCGTGTGTGTGTGTGTGTATCTGTAGATTTTTATTTTTCGTTCACGATAACTTTAGAAAGAATTGACTGATTGGATTGGCCTTTGGTATAATCTTTTAGTGTCCTAAAATGAAGGCCGAGTTGGTTGGCCAGCCATATTTGATAAAAATTAAAAAAGTTAGAGCATTTTGAAAATTCTGAAAAAAAAAAAATAATAATTTAAAGCGAAATTATGCACGATATGAAAAAGAATTAAACGATGAAAAATATATCTTTTTGAACGCTCTACAGGACTGTTGTAACAATTTTTTGAATTTTCTTGAGAAGTCGAAAATTCAAATTTTGAGCCAAATAACGCGTGATACAGAGAAAATTATATAAACGTAATTATTGGTCTTTAAAAGATCTACAAATTCTTCCTTGACCATTTTTTAATATGATGATTAGTTTTTGTTTTAATCATCAAAAATATTTTTTTAAAAAATTTTAAAGCAAATCTCAATGTTTGAATGATAGTTAAAAATAATATTTAACGAAAATATTGAGCATTTTTTTGAAAATAGGTTTTTTAAAATCAATAGAACATTAAATAAATTAATTTTCTATTAATTCTAAGATTTACCGAGGTATAGAGTTTAATATGATTATAATTTTTAAATAACTATAAATAATTTATATGGTATTTAAATAAAATATAGTGTGAAGCGCGAGTGTTCTGATGAGAATGTGTTCCTTAAGGTCGATAGAACCTTAAGTAAATTAGTTTTCTTCTTCATTTGAAACTAAAATAATTTAAATAAAAGTATATAGCAGCGATGAGGGTTGGTAAACGAATGCAAGCGCGCGAAGTGTGATGAGAATGTGTGCTCACAATGGCACCCCTAGTTTAATTATATATTTATCACATTTGTTTATGCACCAGTGTATGGCCATTTTTGTACTATTACGTCACGTGAAATACCTAATATAAATTTTCGGTACTTTTTCACATTCGAGATTTTAGTTTGTTGGCAAAAAGATATTGTTCCTTAGGGATTTTTCATTATCGAGAATTTTATATTGTCAATTTTCCTGTGTCGGAAATTTTATAAACTGTTGGGAATTTTTTAATGTCGAGAATTTTACAGCATTGGGGATTTCCACTTGTTCCGATTTTAAATATGTTATATTATATTCTGTGTCAGCATATTCTAAGATTTAAAGTGTCAAATTCAAAGAATTCTGAAGTGGAAGTATGTATTCAAAATCTAAAAAAAAAATATAGACATCCTTGATATATAGATTTAAAAGTTAGGAGTTTTAAATTAAAAATGTAAAAAGTTATTCGAAAGTTTTATTATCATTTTAATCATGAAAAAACATGTTTTCCATTTTATTAAAATTGTTAAATTGAAATTATCGAACAGGTGCTGCCGTAATTAAAAATCATACAAGAAAATATTAAGAAGTGTTTGCTTAATAGTATTTCCGAGACACACACTTTTGGTCAAAGATGGCATCTGAAGATAATTCCTGGCGCTCTCCAACCTTCCGACAAGGAATCGCTGCACGAATGTAAGATTTTACCTTAGATTTAAAAATTATTTTGTATTTTCGCCTCGATAATATAATGTTAAAATTAAAACTAAATTTCATGAAACTGAAAATATCAAATAAAAATCGATGCGAAAAGAGAATTTCAAAAAACTCTAAATATATTATGGAAGGTATTTTCACTATAGCACTTTTATTTATTTTTTCTGAAATTATTAAATAATTATTAACTGTAATAAGGAATTAAAAATTTTTCCTTGATATTTTATGAGATTTAAAAAAAAGTGTTCAGTGATTTAGTGAAGTTTCATTGATTCCATTTAATTAATTAAATAGATATTGATGAAAAAGTTTTACTTTATATTAAAAATTATTTTAATCCAAAAATACGTGAAACTACAAGAAATAATTTCAGGCGATCTCGAATAATTTCATTAGCTTTTTTTCTTTCTAGTGAGGAGGCGATTCAAACATCCGGAATGCCGACAGCGAAGAATAGCAGTGATATGGAGAATCACGTCTATTTGAAAGCGAAAAACAAGGTTAATATTTCATAAGAGTTTCATTTTTTATGATCTAATAAACATTTCAGCAAAAAAGAGATTTTTCCTGTTCGAAAGCAACTATTAAATGAATTTGTTGATCAGAATTGTTATAACAATAAAAATATTGGCAAATGTCAGTTTTTTCCAACAGTTTTATGAAATTTGTTTATAACAATCAAAAACGCAACATTTTAGTGTCTGATTTTAATGAAACATTAATTTTACTCGACTTCGTGGGGGGAAATGTGATGAAAAGAGTTTCCAGGCTTCAATGTACAGCAAAAATGGAAGGAACTTCTACTAAGTTTTTAGGATTTGTTAATCGATTGTAAATCTACCAGTTTTTCACATTTTTGTGGTAATATCAATGAATGATACTGAACAGGCAGCTTAAATATGAAGAATTATGGTTTTTTTGGCATTTTGCAACTTCTTTAGAATTTAAGTAGCTTTAATTAAAAAAAAAAAAGATGAAATTAGATAAAAATTGTAGACTCTGGATCATTTTGAACCCCAATTTTCTAATTCGTCACATTGTGGGACGCGACTTTCTAAAGCGGTGATTTTCTTAGTCTTCAATTAAATACAGTTGTAATTATTATAAACTAATCTATATTCGTATTGCCCTTTAAATAAAAATTTCCAAAATTACAAAAATTATAAAAGTACATAAAACTTGTAAATTTAAATAATTAGGATTTTCAATTTTGCAAAAAAAAAGTAAATGTTGAATGAGGAATTCTTATTTTTTAGGAGGAATATTTGGGCTTTGTCGCAAGGCTGATTCTCCACGTGAGAGACATGAGTAAGTGTCAGTTAATATTATAAAATTTTAGTTTTGTCTCCTTTCTGTGAAAAGTAATAAAATGTAATAATATATTTATTTGTAGATTCAAAGAAACAAAACGGAGGAATGGCTCAAGGAGGTGGGCCAGGCCAGGGAATGTCCGATCCCATCGGAGCGTTGCAAACTTTAGCGAGACAAGGGACTGGAAATAATCAAATGATGGGAATGCCTAACTCTGGCCCAAATCCTCAAGGAATGGTCGCTCAACCTAACACCAATTCAGCAACAAATCGTAAGATTTTTCCTAACAATTTTGCTTTAAGGGCAAATGCCAGATGTGACTAGCTATATATATTCCGTCAACTTTCTCGTAAATAAATAAATAAAATATATTTTAATACCATATATTTTTTAATACCATATAATGCTATTGGTTGTTTATAAGAATGTTTTAATTAATTTATTGGTAAAATAATAATGTAGATTTGTAGTTGCATGAATTTGATTATTTTTTAAAATTTGATTTGCAGTTCTCCAGAGTTTGAATCAACGGCCCGTACAAGGAGTGAATATGGCCGGGATGCAAAATAAAATGCAAGGAATGGGAATGATGCAGGGACAAGCGGGTGCAGCAGTCGGCCACATGGGCCAAATGCAGGGAATGCAGAATAACGCGATTCTGACGCAGATTAATCAAATTGGACAAGGTAACATGCCTCAGCAGTTGGTGCAAATCGGACCTGGACAAATGGGACAAATGGGAACGCAAATGGGAGGCGGACAGCCACAGCAAAACATGCAGGTTTGAATTACACTCATTTCGCAATCGAGAGCACCGCTCGGGGGTCGAGTGACTTCGATCGGATGGGATTAAAATAGCTCGAGCGAGCACTCTGACGTCACCACGGCACTGACTTCGCGAGCGCCGGCACTTCAGTGTAGGCTGTCGAGGGACGCTCGGGGGGACGTAGAATCAGCCAAGCGTGAAAAGTGCTCTCGATCGGAGTGCCTTCGATCGGGAGATGAGTGTAATTAGATTGGTGGGAGAGACCGGGGCTATTCGAGACACTTCTTTTTTTTAATATTGTGAATGCATAAAAATTCTTTTTTGAAAATTGTACATACCTTTCAAAAGCTTGAATCCTCCCCTAAGATACGCTGTAAACAGATTCTCTCTAACTTTGATGTGGTATCCCTAATAGCCCCGGTATCGGGTAATTAGAGACAAGCACTGGGGCTATTAGGGACACGTTGCGCAAAAGCACGTAAAAAATTCAAGAAAAATTTAGGAATATTTTTTTAAAACTCTTTAAATGTTATTTTGAATTAACACATATAATATATACTTGTGTATTAAACAATTCTAGTCGCTCAAGTCAATCGTGACCTGTTGACCTTTTCTTGGTGCTTTTACTTTCAACAGAATCAAATTCAAAATCAAGTTTCTGGACCGATGGGTAGTGGAATGCAAGGCGGAATGCAGCAGCAAATTAATCAAATGGGCTCAGGACAAATTGGCCCAAATCAGATGCAGCAACAGATGCACAACGTTCAGCGAAAGGTTGGAAATTTTGTTGACTTTGGAGTAGTTACTCGACTTCAGATTTTAAATTATTTAATTTTGATAGCTTGATTTAAAAACTAATATTTTTAAGTCTCTTGAGTGCTAGTTTTGAATTTCTACTAGTGAATTTACAAATTCAGAGATTGAGAAATACAATCTTGACTTTAAAGTGTAACTGTTAAAAATTGTAATTTAATTTCAGCCTCCAGAGATGATGAATGTTGGATTTCCGGGACCACGAAACGTTACGCCAAATCAGTTTTTAAACCAGAGTCCTTCTCCTTCCGCGCCGAGTCCTGGAGGACTGGGAGCTCCTCAAAGGTAAAACTTTATGTTCTGAAAATCAAGAAAACAATAATTAGTTTACGAATTGTAAGGAAGATTAAAGAATTAATTACATATTTCATTTTCAGCAATCAAATGGTGCCTTCACCTGCTTTGGCTCCATCTCCAATGTCTCAACCCTCCGTTCTTTCTGGACAACGCTCTATTGGTAACTCACCAATTTAATTTCAAAAAATGTTTCGATTTGAATAGTTTCAAATTGTAGTTAAAAATAGTTTCAAACTTGTTTGATTTTAATCTTGAACGCTTCAAGATTGTTACTTTCGAATTTATTAATTATTTAATAAATGAGAATATTCATAAATAAAATGGTGGCAGTGGTGGGATTGAATTTGAATCTACCAATGCCAAATATTTTATATTAATTAATTATTTAATTAAACTGCACCTAACAAAGATTACAAAAAGTTCTCTTTTAAAAATATTTCAAGAAAATTTTTATTAATTATTTTAGGTATGGCACCATCTCCCAGCAGTTCTCTGAATACTCCTGCTGGAATAGGCGCAGCGCCAAGTCCTATGGAGGATCACGTTTATAAAGAAACGCTTAGAAGACTAATGAAATACATTGACCCGCTAAGAAAAATGGTTGCTAGATCAAATGGAGAAGGAAGTGAGTTTTTCGTTTTTTAAAGTATACATTAATTAATCTGATTTATTTGTCTATAAATTATTCATACTTAGTGCGAATCAATTGACGAATCACTGCTAATCCCCATGAATCCATTTTCACTCACTTTTTTGTTTATAACAAATTCAATACATTTTTAAACAATTGCTAAACTATTGGACAACTTTTCTGGATAGTTGCTTAATTGATTCTAGGTATTTGGGATTGAATTCTAGTATTTCTCGAAACGCAGTATAGTTTTATAGTTTTTTGCGGAATTTTATAAGCTTTAATTTAAAAAAAAAAATCTTTTAAATTAGTACAGAAATGGCTTCTGAATATCAATTTGTCCATTTTTTATGAATTTTAAGAATAACCCGGCGATGGTGAGATTTTTATTTTTTTTTTATCTACCTACTTTTTTCTCATTTATATATTTGTTTAAATTGAACACAGACGCCGACAAAACTGCCAAAATGAAGAAGCTGCTTGAAATTTTATCGAACCCGTCGAAGAGAATGCCGCTGGAGACATTACACAAATGTGAAATCGTTTTGGAGAAAATGGACTTTTCGAAAAGAGGTGACGGCAGCGTTGGCCCAGCGCTCGCAACTCTTAAAGAAAATCATTTCTTCAGTCCACTTCTCGAAGCAGTAAACACGCATTTGCAAAGTCCAGTCGCCAATCACACGTTGCAAAGAACCTTTGGCCCGTGTCTGGAAGCATTCTTTGGTCCAGAAATCAAGTGAGTGATTAATTTATTCGTTAATTTATTTTTATAAACCATTTGGATTCAGTACTAACAAATATTATAATTAGGTATTTTCGTATTCATAGCACTATAGAGCCACAAACGATCTAATTATTCTAATTACAATATTTGTTACATAAAATAAGAGATCGAATTTCGAAGTAACAACTTGGACCCAACACCCTTAATAATGAGAATTTTTAAAACTATATTTTGTTTCTTAATTTTCAGGAACCTTCCGCCACCTTTAAAACGCCAGAAAGTCGAGGAATCTACGAGCGAAATTCCTGACGTCTTACAAGGAGAAATTGCTAGGCTTGATCAGAGATTTAAGGTCGATTCAAATTTTTTTTTTTGCTGAAACTTTGGAATTGTAAAAAAATTCCTTAAAATCTTTTGGTATCCTTTAAAAAATCTAAAAATCATTTCAAATACGAAAAACTTCACGATAATATTTAAAATCACTAAAGAAAACTTTTGAAATTCCTTAAAATTGTATGTAATCCCTTAAAATTCAGTAAAAAAAAAATATTTTAACAACTTAAACTCCCTCAAAATTCGTTTAAGGCTTATTTTTGGATTTCATTTTCTTGGGACTTACTTTTGGGTCTTACGGTTTTGGAACTCATATTTGGTAGCTTTTTTGATCGTTATATTTTAGGGCTAATTTTTATGCCTTACATTTTCCACAAATTCTTAACGTTAATTAGATATTAATTGTTAATAAAGTGTCTTTCTTCAGGTGAGTCTGGATCCGGCGCAGCAAAGTGGATCACTTTGCATTCAATTGATTTGCTGGCTAGATGATCGCCACCTTCCTTGTGTGCCACCAGTTTCAGTCACAGTTCCAGCGGATTATCCTCTGACGCCTCCTCGATGTGTAATGGCCCCTCACGAATACACCACTGCTTTTCTTAGCGGAGTAAAAGAAGCTCTAAGTGCTCGAATTTCGAAACTTCCAAAACAATTTTCTGTCTCACAGCTTCTTGACACCTGGGAAATGAGCGTCCGCCAAGCTAGTGCTCCGTCCTCTAAAACTCCAACAACCGCTGAAATTTTAATGGGAATTTAATTACTAAGGAGACATCGAATTTTTATCCATTTCAATTAAATTTAGACTTATTTGAAATATATTTAGATTTAGAAAACTCAAGCGTTTAATCTTTCAACTTCAGCAAGCTTGAATTGGAAGATTTTTTTATGTCAAAAGAATTTGATTTCAATATACAAGTTCGGGAAATATCAAAGTTTACTAGAATTTGTGTTTAGTGACTTTTTTTAAAATTCTTATCAGAGAATATATTAGATTTTTTTTAGATTATTTTCTGAAGAGTGTGGAATTAAATCTCTGATTTTTTGAGAATTTCTTGAAGAATGTTTAAAAAAAATTGTATAGAGAGTTAAGAATTAGGAAATTTTGGTACAAGATAAGAGAAAGAAGGGAAATGAAATTCAAACTGTTGTGATTTACACGTTTAGATTTTTTTCATTTATTTATTTATAATCCAATAAAAGAAACATCTTCATTGGGTTTATAGTTACAAATTATATTACTTGAATAAATACCGTATATTACGGTACCTTATTTCGAAATGCGAACAAATGTCATCAATCATGTTCATCAAAGTTAAAGGCTCTTTATTCTTTCGCAACTGAATTTAGTTTGGGAGTTTCCACTTAGTGAAATTTTAATCATATCATTTAAAATTCTGTATTTGTTAGATTATTTATAAAGATGAGTTGTAAGGAAGTATTATACCAACCTAGATATTTGCAGACTGTATTCATTTAGAATAAATACGTAAATAAATTCACGTATTACGAAAAAAATCCCAATTCTTATTTTTAGTTCTTGAGTTTTTTTTTTAATTCTCTTGATTTTTCAGGGCTGATTTTCAGGCTTCCAATGAGGACCACGCCAACAGCGGCAGTTGGCCTTATTCTCTGTGAGGAGCCCCTGCATGTAGCGATAACTGCGGGGGCAGCTCGGACGGTTGGACGTCTTGTTGCATCGAGTAAATGGTCGCAGGGGCCTAGACACACTAGGCTCCCTAAAGACATCGAAAATCTGCCAACTTTAAGGATGCAGCAGGACAGAATAACAAAAAGGTACAGCTTCGACAAACTCTTCCGGACATGCATCCCAGAAAGGGAGGCGTGGAAGAAGGAAGAGGGGGGGCCTTCCTGCAAGGTATCATCATGTATACCGGTTTGTAAGACAGCGCAGGCAGAACGAGTTTGGCGATCTTATGCGCTGAAATTCTGCTAGGCGAAAACAGGAAGGGTGGGTGCATAAGCATCTGCTCGGATAGCCAGGCGGCAATCAAAGCGGTTGGGAAACCAAAAATCACATCGATTCTGGTGTAGGAGTGTAAAAAGGCTCTTTACCAACTTTCGGAAAATAACAGGGTGGCCCTAATATAGCTCCCTGGTCATACAGGGATCAAGGGCAACGAAAAAGCGGATAAACTGGCTAAAAAAGGAGCAGGAGGTAGGTCGATTAGCCTAGAACCCTTTCTGGGCTTGGCATCCTGCTGTACCAGGCTGGAGATCCAGAAATGGGTGGTGCGACAGCACAACAATCACTGGGCGCAAGTTAACGGATGTAAGCAGGCAAAACCCACCCTGCGCGATCGCCGTAGGAAGGATTTGGCCGGTACCATCCTTAACTGGCCCAAGAGAGATGTAAGGATAATGGTACAGATGCTCACAGGGCACAACCATTTGAATTACCATATGCACAAAAAGTCGCAAGTGTGAAAGGGACGATGAAACGTCCCTTCATGTCTTATGTCGGTGCCCGGCCCCGGCCCGCGGCGCTTGCTGGGCTCCGAGAACAAACCCTCGGGTCAGCTATGCTGGAATCAGAGGAGATTAGGGCGTTAACAGCCAGCGACATTCTAGACTTCATTAAGAGGACTGGAATGGGGAGCTAGGCAGCGTTTGAGGTTAAGGGCATGTGTTACTTACCATATGGGCAAGTTTAAATAACCCGGGTTTTTTTCTACAATTTTTACATTTTCAAAAAAATTTTAGTCAACATTCGTCCGCGTTCACGTTCTTAACGGATGTTGACTATAATTTTTTTGAAAATGTAAAAATTGTAGAAAAAAACCCGGGTTATCTAAATTTGCTCATATGGTAAGTAACACATGCCCTTAAGGGATTATAGGCACAATGGGCTTTTAGCCTAAGCGCCTGAGGGGCCGCACGGGGGTGGGGCTCCTCGCCTGAACACTTAATCTAATCTAATCTAATCTACTTGGTTACTTCTACATAAATTTATTAAGATATCAAATTTAAAATTTATAAAATTAAAGAAAATATGCTAAAGTATGTTTATCTAGTCTTAAATTTTTATAAAAATAAAAAAAATTATTTTGAAAAAAATTTTCTTTATATAAATATAAATATTTAGGACCAGCTAAACGTACCTTCATGCTTTAACTTTAATTACAGAAATTTTCAATTTGATATCTCATTAAATTTAGAAGTACATACATAATATCTCGAAGCAAATTTGCTTGAAGTAACTTTTATATTAATTAATAAAGCACTACGCTACAATTATAAAATATAATTTTAGAATCTATAACATATACACCCACAAGAGCGATGACTGATTGAGTAACCGAATTGAGTAACTGATTTTAACGAATTTAAAAAAATATATTTTTTTTTTTAATTCAAAATTTATTAGAAGCTTTTTTAAATTAATAAAATTTCGAATTGAAATGTATTTCAAATCAACTTTGTTTCTTAAATGGTTTTAAAAATCTCCGCTACCTCCTCGCGGTGAAACTGCACAACGGATAATTGAAAGATTTTTCACGGCAAACTGGAGAGGCAAATCCACCTCGAAAAGGTGAGTTAATATTTAATAAATACAAATGAAAAAATAAAAATTTATATCAAATCCATATAATTATCTATATTTATAACAGTTTAATATTCCAAGGGACTGAAAGGGAAAACATTTTTAATATCAATAAAAAATTCTCCCTCAGTAATAATATTAATTGTGAATTGTATAAAACTCATTTTCTAAACTTAAAAAACTTTAAAAGCTTCAAATGGAAACTTCGGATTGATTCCGAATAGAAATTTGATTCAGATTGGCTCGCAATCTTGCATTAATTTAAGAGGGTCCTCTAGTGTCTCGGGTCAAAAAAATCAAATTTTTTTTTTTTTTTTTTTTTTTTTTTTTACATAAATCACATCTTAAACATGTATTATTTGAAGAAGAGGAAGGTGTATTATATGGCCCTGACATAGTAGATTGATGATGAGACCATTTTTTAATTATGAATTATATACAATAACTTTCAAACGCGTTTATCTCGAAACACGATTTTTACAAACTGCTGCCATAAAATCTCAAAAACTAATTAACCAATTCTGCTCAAATTTACTCAGTATCTTTAGTGCATACATAGTTACCAGATGAAGGTAAATAATTAAGATTTTTTCGCATCTTTTTTTTTAATAGCTAAATAGACCTCAGAAAAAGTGCGAAAATTTGAACTTTTTTTTCTAAAGCGTAAAAAAATATTATTTTTGGAATTGTGACTTGATTTAGCTTTCATGTAGAGCTTCAAGTCTCACAATTAAAATGATGTTTGATTTTTTAATTTCAGATAAGCAGAACGGCCGGAATCATGGCAGCAGCTGCAGCATCTATTTTTATATGGTCCTGTTGGGCGCTGTACTACTTTTTATATTTAATATATTGGGTCAAAAAAATCACAAAGATTGTTAAAATATGAATAAAAATTATGTATATATTATAAATTATTTTATTTCAATGGTTTATTAGAAAAAAAAACTTTAAAAAGACTTAAAAAAACAGCCTTGACACTAGAAGACCCCCTTAAATAGGATTATTATTCGAAACTTTAGGAAACGTAACGCCTACTAATAATTACAAGTTATTTATCTCATATAAAATAGCTAGGGCGAATTAATTTCAAATCATATTTAGACTGTGTATGTTCAAGCTCAAATTTAATTTAAAACAAATTTGGACAGAGTTATGAGTATTTAAACTATTACAAAATTCGAAACGAAATTTATGAAAAAAGTAGCTAATTTTTCTTTTAAACTGCTGTCATTTATAAACCGATGTCGACATTTTGCTTTTCCTTTTTGATTCTGATAGAACTTTTCATTTCCTTTTGAAATCCATATCGAAAATTAAAAAATTTGCAAAATTGACAAAATGGAGGCAATTTTTGTTTCAAATTTTATCGGAAAGGAGAAAATGTTTTTGGTTAGTTAAAAATGAAAATTCACATTCTTTGCAAAAACTAGACATGATACGAAAAAATTTAAACGACCAAAGTTGTTCTTCACAAATAATTCTAAGGAAAAATCGATTGACACTTTTCTCTATTTTGCATTTTTATCCAAATTTTTGCTAACTAAACTAAACTAAAACTAATTTTTTTTTTCAAATCAGTGAAATACATTTCATCTAACATCCTTTGTAAAGCAATATATTTCATGCGCAGATGATTCTATGACTTGAATATGCCCATTTTGCATGATTTGAAATGAATTTGACCTGTAATATAATATAAAATATCTAATATAAAATTTCATATAGAGTTTGAACTAGCATTTTACACCGAATTTTAAAATCTCAGCGATAGAGGTATTATAAAATAAATCTAGATTAAAAAAAACTACGTATAAAAAAAATCAAGAAACGGAATATAGACAAAAAAAAAGTTATTTTCATAGTCCCATTAAAACAGTAGTTGCTGTTGGTGGTTTTGTTGCAGGAGCACTAGCCTGGCGAACGCTCATTTCCCAGGTGTCCAAAAGTTGTGAGACAGAGAATCGCTGCGGAAGCTTTGAAATTCGAGCGCTAAGTGCTTCTTTGACTCCACTCAAAAAAGTAGTGGTGTATTCGTGTGGCGCCATTACACATCGTGGTGATGTTAACGGATAGTCGGCGGGGACTGTTACCGAAACTGGAGGCACACAGGGAAGATGTCGATCATCCAACCAGCAAATCAATTGAATGCAAAGAGATCCACTTTGTTGGGCTGGATCTAAGCTCACCTGGAATAATGGAAAATTTCATTTTAACTTCATAGAAATGAAAAGTTTCAAATATTAGGACAGGGAATTTTAAAATAATAAAAAATTGATAAATTAACTTATATAAATAAGTTAATAATGAAATACAATTATAACAATAATAAAATTATGTTTTCTTAATTTCGAATCTATCTCGACCAGGGTTACAAGATTACGGGTAACCTCTACGCGTATGCAAATTACGTATTATACGTAGAACACGGACCACTTAATATGAATTCGGTGTTCTCGATGTAAATTATGTACGTAATTTACATGTAAAAAACTACATAAATTACCTAAGGTATATGTATTTACGTTCGCAAACCCTGAGCCTGATCTCGGCACAAAATGACCTAACTTCAACTTGATATGAATGCGCATGCGCATATACGTTTTCTAAAATTTTTCATTTTCTCATGAAATTTTTAATGGAAATCTGCGCGCTGTATGAATTGACCTTCGTGGAATTGACCAATAAGGTTATAGCTTTTTATGCATGAAATTAGCCGATATCCATGTTTACGTTGATTTCATCTTTTCCAATGCCCCAATGGCTAAAATTCATACAATACTTTTCGAGTTCCATTCCAGATTTTTCGAGTTTGACTTTTTTCAATTCAAGATTTTCATGCCATGTCTTTTTAGAATAGGATAAAGAAGCAACTTGATTCCAAATTTTTACCGGGACTTACTTTAAATCTCTGATCGAGTCTTGCGATTTCTCCTTGCAGAACGTCGGGAATTTCGTTCGTTGAATCTTCGATTTTCTGCCTTTTCAAAGGCGGTGGTAGATTTCTAAAAAAATGCGGATTTCAGAATTGTAATCTGTTTCAGAAACAATAATACGTAATAATAATAATAATATGTACCTAATAATTTGATTACTAAAAAGCAAAATATTAATTATGAAGCACTCACTTAATTCCGGGGCCAAAAAGTGCTTCCAGACAGGGTCCGAATGTTCTCTGGAGTGTATGATTGCTGACTGGACTCTGCAGATGTGAGCTCACTGCTTCCAAAAGTGGACTGAAAAAATGCTGTTCTTTCAATGTTGCAAGAACGGGTCCAACGCTGCCGTCACCTCTTTTTGAAAAATCCATCCTTTCCAAAACAATTTCACACTTTTGCAAAGTTTCCAAAGGCATCCTCTTTGTTGGATTCGACAAAATCTCGAGCAGTTTTTTCATTTTAGCGGTTTTATCCACGTCTATTTTAAATAAAAATATAGTCGATTCATAAACGAAACTTATAAAAATAAAAAATAATCAAATAAGAGAAAATTAGTCAAATAAAGAAAAGAAACAAAGATTAGTCGTAGAGAATATTTAAAAATAAAAGATTCTTACTTCCTTCGCCGCTCGACCTTGCAATCATTTTCCTCAAAGGTTCAACGTACTTCGTTAGTTTCCTGACTTTCTCTTTATAAGCGTGATCTTCCATAGGACTCGGATTTCCGGCCATGCCTGCCGGGGTATTTAAGGAACTGCTGGGTGAAGGGGCCATGCCTAGAGTGAACAATATTAATAATAAAATTAGTACTCAAATTTATTATAAGCTTTCAAAATTGGAAGACAAATAATAAGATTTATTTGTAACTTACCTACGGACCGTTGCTGACCTGAGTGAATTGATGGTTGAGACATTGGAGATGCAACCAAAGCTGGGGAAGCTACCATCTGATTGCTGAAATTTCAGCAATAATAAGTAGGATTCCAATATAATAGATAAAATGTCCTAAATTAAATTTATATGAGGCTCAAAAGTATGTCACAAAAATACCGAAAAAAAAAATAAAATAAAAAAATAAATCCCCCAAAAAATGGTGAAAAATCATGTTTACATTAAGGGTATGTGATATACCTACAGTAAGAAAATTGGATCAATTTAACGTTTCCAGAAAAGAACAGTTGTAAGACATCCGCTTTCCTATTTTTAATAATTTTTCAAAGTTTCAGCGAAAAATATTTATTATTGTAGACACAAAGTTGTGGAAACCTAAAATCAATCAAATTTTCTTATTGTAAGTATCACATACTCTTAAGAAAAATATCCAAAATCATGGATTTTACAAAAAATATCGTATGTGCCATAGAAGAGAGGGACTTTGTCGTGCATATTTTCAGTACTAGTCGAAAAAATAATTTTTCTTGCCCTTAGTCCGTAATATACAATTTTAAAATATTTTTTATAAAATCTTTGCAATATTCTTACTCTGTTTTTACCTTGAGGGAGCCACTAGACCTCCAGGACTCGGTACTGAAGGAGGACTCTGCCTTAAAAATGTGTTTGGTGTAACGTTTCGTGGTCCTGGAAAACCAGTATTTAACATTTCGGTGGGCTGAAATTTTATAATTATGATATGGCGTGATAAATTAGAAATATATACATATTCTAGAACATTCTAGAAATCTAATGGCTTGAGATTTCTAACCTTTCGTTGAACGTTGAGTATTTGCTGCTGCATCTGATTCGAGCCAATTTGGCTCGAGACTATTTGACTCATCTGTTGCTGCATTCCACCAACTATCGATCCCCCTCCCATTTGTCCAGATACTTGATTTTGAATCAGATTCTGCAAAACAGAATATTAATTTTTAATGTTTAAGGTCATCTGATTTTAAATTTCTACAACATTGTGTTCACAATAATAAATATTTTTCTCTGAAACTTTGGAAAAAACAAATAGGTCGATAAAACAGAAATTAATTTTTTTAAACTTTAAAAAAAAATTTTTACAGACATCAGCTTTCACATTCTTTGTTATTTTTCAAAGTTTTAGCAAATAATATTTATTATTGTAGACACAAAGTTTTTGAAATCTAACATCAATCAAATTTTATTACTTTAAATATGCAATTTTACTAAAACTGTACTAGTTAACGAAAAAGTTCGAGTAAAAATTAAAATTACACTCGATTCTCCCAGTAGACAGTAAATTCCTTTCTCAATGGTCAACAGCATGAAATTAGCATTTATTTCAAATCACTGCGCATGCGTTGAGTGAAATTTGAGAGGTAAATTTGTTGACCATTGGAAGGGCCTCTGTTTTGGAATTGTTGACTATTGGAAGAGTCGAGTATATCGAAAAAATCAATGAATCGAAACTATTCGATTTATCGAAACTTTCAGCTGGTACGATTTCGATCTCGTAATTATCTAAAAAAACGACTTTATCGAACCTGCTCGATAGTTAAATTTCCCTGAAGAAGCGTAAAGACTAAAAAATTCCAACCTGCATATTTTGTTGAGGCTGTCCGCCTCCCATTTGAGTTCCGATTTGGCTCATTTGGCTCATTTGTCCCATCTGACCAGATCCCATTTGCACCATCTGCGGATTCATATTTCCTTGACCAATCTGATTAATTTGCGTCATAATCGCGCTATTCTGCATTCCCTGAATTTGGCCCATGTGGCCCACTCCTACTTGTCCCGGCATCATTCCCATTCCTTGCAGTTTATTTTGCATGCCTGCCATATTTACCCCTTGTCCTGGCCTTTGATTTAAACTCTGAAGAACTAAAAACCAAATCACATAATTATTCTAAAAATTAAAGCACTTTTAACAAAATTCTACAAGATATTATTTTTAAATTTAGTGAAAGATGTTCAGCGCTAAAATACTTACGATTAGTTGCTGAATTCGTGTTAGGCTGAGAGACCATTCCTTGAGGATTTGGGCCGGAATTAGGAATTCCCATCATCTGATTGTTTCTGGTCCCTTGTCTCGCTAGAGTTTGCAAAGCCCCAATTGGGTCAGACATACCCGGACCTCCGCCTCCCCCACCACCTGGCGCCATTCCACCACCTTGTTTTTTTAAATCTACCGATAAAAGTTCTTCTATTTTACCAAACTTTTAAAGAATAAACAAACCTCAAAATTATAATTTTAATAATCAATATTTACTCATTTCTCTCACGTGAAGAATCAATCTAGCGACAAAGCCTAGATATTCCTCCTAAAAAAGAAAAAAGATAGTCGTTCATTCAGTCTTGAGATAAAAATTAGTTATTTATGATACAAATGCGTAACATAGGCGATTATTAAGAATTATTACTCGTAATAATCTCCTGTGTTCGCACGTGTCCCATACACTATTTTTTGCAATAGCCAATCGAGAAAGAGGAGAGTAGGGGTCAGGTGTGAGAAGGGGAGTGTCCTATTAGAGGCGGATTACAGATTTACGGAGCCCGACACTATTATGAATACGGGTCCCACTTAAGGGCAGTAAAATATGATCATTTCATATTTTTCTAATTTATTATAGCAAATATTTGGTACTTATATATTAAAAACTACAAATTATTATACAATTAAAAATATTTTTGTCTTGATTTTGTTTTGGCAGTCACGGGGCCCTTTGGATTTTGGAGCCTTAAATTTTAAAGAGCTACATACCTTACACATTATTTAGGGACACATAAAGTACAACTTTAAAGGTGGGTGTGGAAAAAATATAAATACTAGTTGTTTATTTTTAAATGAAATTTTTTTTTAATACACTTTTGTGTATATGGCTTCGTTTATATCTTTTCAATTTACTTCAATATTTTTTCATTTGCTTAGCAAAATACAACATTGACAAATTTGATCTATTTTTCCTTATAAATCCATCGCCCTTAATATTACCGCATTTTTAAATTTTGTTTTGTAAATTATTAAATTATTTTACATTTGATTTTTCAAATTTTCTGCATATTTGACTCCCATTTATAAACTAAAGAATTTTTGCACAACACTCGTCTATTATAAATCAGTCAATTTATGTACTTTTTCATAAATACTCGTATTAATGAAGAGTTGGGCATGATCTTCATTAATATGTGATGGACAAACTAATCTAAAACGTGATATTGTATTCGTCTACATAAAAAAAATATATACCCTGCTTTTTGCTTTCGTGAATACTTGATTCTCCATTTCGTTACTACTCTTCGAAGTTGGTGTTCCAGACTTTTGAATAGCCTCTTCTCTATAACAGAAATAGTATGAAATAATTATTTATTCCCAGAGATTATTTTTACTCAGAAAAAAAATTATTTTTGGAATTGATCTGTTGCAAATGCAATACATTAATAATAATCTGATTATTTTAGAGATCTAGATAATCGTTTTAATCATGTTTATGAGAGGAAATTATTTTGAAAAAAATGGAATTGTGTTACTTGCTTGAAATATATCTTACATTTTTTCGATGACTCCCTGCCGGAAACTTTGAGTGCGCCAGGATATATCTTCCGACGTCATTGTTACTTAAAAAAATATATGGGAAGTAAATAAATTCCTGACTTAAAAAAATAAGCTCTAAAAACTAAGAAGATAATTCGGTGAATTGTAATTTTGGATATTTTTCTTTACTGTATTTGATCTTTTATCAACTTCGAAAATGTTGTAATTCGTCAATTTTTATTTTCAGATATGATATATTTTTTCCGTATAATATTCTAATTGAAACAATTTAAACAATGAAATGCCTAACCTTATTAAACTTTAAAATTGATTTTTAACTGTGAAATTTAACCATTTATTCATGAAACGACTTGAGCTATATATTATCAATAAATAACTGTCGATTAAAAAAAAAGTAATAAGGTCATTTGATATTATCAAAACACTTTTAAAAAAAGTCTATTAAAAAAACATATGTCTCAGCGGTATCAGTTTATATGTAGATATATGATAGATATAATACAGTATAAAAATATTTACATACTATTTCTTACCTGATTGTTCTTATTATGAGCCTATTATAAACTATAGTTTTACACTCTTACACATTATACTATCAAAAATGATTCTACTTCAGTATATATTTATTGATATATTTTTAATGAACAATAAAATAATAATATTTAACGAAAAATATAATATAGGCAAAGATGAAAGATATTAAAACCTAGTTGCGGCAAAGACGCCGAATCAGAAAAATTTTAGGTTATGTTTTCAAAGCGAGAAATGTTTTGATCGTTTTGATGACGTTCTGATCACGTGATATAGTAATTCCCGGATTTTCCGCATAAACGCTGGCATCGGTGGATTATTGAAAATCTGCTTCTCTGACTCACGCAACGCAAAACGCTATCATGGGACGCCACCCTTACATACATTTAACCTATGCAATACGCTTTTGACATTTCAAATTTTTCCGCAATATGACGCGATACGCATGCGCAATGGATGTGACATTTGAGAAAAGAAATTTGGTTGATATTGCGAACGTCTCTGGCTTGAATTTCGTTGATATTGAGAACGTCGAGTGTACTCCATGATTTTGGCCTTAACCCTTAACCACGAAGTAATAGTAAGGAGTAGTATCTCCCTATGCATTTGGCCGGTAGAGGTGGGAAAATTTCACCTCCAAGAATTGTGACAGGTACGGCGAATTAAGAACGTTTGCAGTATTTTTGTCATGCGCGTTGCGTTGTTTTCGTGTCACGTGATATTCCCCCTGTATATTAGGATTTTAAAGAATTTTGAGGTTATGTTTCGTTATTTTGAGGTTATGTCTTAACTGGATTTTAAATGTTTTAAAATGTATGACTACATTTAATTATTCCAAAAATATACTTACTGGCATGTAATAGCTCTCCTTTTATATTTAATTTATATACTTTTTACATATTTAACATTGGATTGCACTGGAATGACAAGAAACGTGTAAGACACAAAACAACACCTTCATGCAAAACAAAAACGCGCGGGTCCAAATTCAAACTAGTCGTCTGCTAGTCTAAACCAACAACGCGCATGACAAAAATACTG
>CAJFCO010018493.1:0-25556 GCA_904066015.1 Synergus gifuensis
GGCCCGACCAGCCCCCGACCAGGAATCATGTTGTATTAGGGCCAACTCGGGCTATTTCCACACGGGGTGTTATAAAAGAAAAAAGAAATGATACTTACCAATACTCTCATTTGATTTAATCGCAAGCCCTTGCGACCAAAGTGCACAAAATATTAGTAGACTCAAATAAGATTCTTTCTTCATTTTCACAAAAAATTACTCAGCACGGTGACTTTATTTATATACGTTGAAACTTTTGGACAAAAAAAAAAGTTTCGCACTATAGAATCGCTGCTATGGTAGAGAGTAAGAACTGTTGTAGAAGGCAAAGAGAAGTCGACTTTTATTAAGACAGATATTTGATGAATTGTCAGCATAATGAAACATAATTTATAACTTAATAAACAGGTGCTAATTAAGATAGACAATTAAGACTAGACTGTATTTCAGAGATCATTAACAACACTTTTTTAAAAAGGTAAATTACTTCAATTTCTAAAAAAATCTGCTTTTTAAGGACGGGAAATAAAATGATAACAATTGCCAAATCATGGAGAAAAATTATAGACAGAATTTTTAAAATGTGATTAGAGATACTAAAAACAAGTTAGTTAAACTTTATAAAGAAGGATTGTATATTGCTTTAAATCCATATATAATAAAAAATTTCAATTGTTATTTACATTTACTCTTTTTCGTTCAATCGTTTTCACTCGCTGAGAGTTTATGCTCTTGTAACATTCCGGTTACGTAAAGCATGGAGATAAACATGATGCATTTTCAGTTGTTTTTTTTAAAGAAATTACAAGTCAGAATTTAATTCTCTTTTGAGTTTATTAATATCTGTCTTATCTATGTCTTATCTTATTAAACATTAATTAGGAAAAAGATACGAGTTATAGTTATTAATCTTTCTACTCCGGAATCAGTCGAACAACATATAATAAATTTTACCCATTTTGTAAAACGATTCACAGGAAAACCGAAAGATAATTTTTATATGAATATATATCAAGATGTTTCCAAAAGGAAACAATGATGACTACTATATTAACAATAAAATTACACTTAAATTTGTATTTACACTCATAGTAAATCGTCTGATTGGTTACCTTTCGCGCGAAACACTGAAAGCAAACTCTGGTGAACTGAAACGAACTAAGGAAATTATCCGCTTAGAGTACCACCCGCTTTTTAGCTACGGTACTGCCGAGCTCGTGGCGCCATCATCATAGAACAGGGCCGTAGAATCGGGCTTGGTAGAATCAGGGTTTGCGTGTATATTAGTAAAGAAATAAATAGAGTATTAAAGAAATTCTTTTATTGTGGAACATGTCAGGACTTAAAATAAGAGTGCACATTATTTGCCGACACTGCGAGGACGGAATGATCGAAATTCACGTGTGAAATGATTGATCCATCGAAAAATTCGCTCATCAGTAAGGCCCATAAAAACATCTGGATGCACCCCGAGATTAACTCCTCCATTATGAGAATAAATACCAAGCAGTCTACCACCATAAGTTAGAGATCCACCTTCATCGCCGTAGCAAGCGCCTTTTTCTCTTCGTTGATCAAGAGTACAGATAATAACGACAGATGAATGCGGAATTTGTCCGTGTGTTGCTCTAACGACTCTTATACACTCTTCAAGGGTGATTATGGGCAGCAGGGTTGTCATTAGCATGCGAGGATAAGTGCGTCTTCCTCTGAAATTTGAGAGATACGTATTTTGAATATATAGTATAATAATTATAAAGAAACAATCATTTCCTGGTTTATCTTCACTGCTGAATCATTTTTTTTTGGCAACTTATTAGTTATGATTAAAATAATTGTAGCTTACCCTGGTGATATGTCGGTGCATCCCCAGCTACTAAAAAAACCATAGGTATTCGGAGGTAAATGGCCTTCGAAAAGTTTAATTTTCATATTACCACGTGGATTAAGGTTGATTGGTGGATGGATTTTCAACAACGCTGTACAAAAATCGGTATTATATTTTAATGAATAGAAAATTTTTAATTACAAAGTACTATTTTTAATGCTAATCAGAGTATAAATTCTGTAGCATTTGAACCAATAATACACTCGACTCTCCCAATATTAACAAAATCCAGAAAAGAGACCCTCCCAATATTAATCAAATTCCTTCTCTCAATAGTCATATCGATTGCGCATGCGTATTGCGTATAAAATAATATTTTTGAGAATTTTAAACTGCGCGCAAATAGCACCCAATAAAATGACAGAGCGCAACGCATGTGCATTGGTATTAAGAGCTTTTATGGAAAGAAAGACTTGTTAATGTTGAGAGAGGATTGCGGTTAATGTTAGCAGGGCCGAATTTACCTTTGACGCCGCCCTAGGCTACCCAATGGAAAGGCCGCCCTTTGTCAATGCTAATTTCCCTAAGATGCAATGCACTAAGTAAAAAAAAAAGGTTACGTGAACACGTAAAAAGATTACAAAATTGTAAAGATACCTATATTATAACTTTATTAATTTTTTAAAATAATATTAATAACACAAGCTAAAAAAAAATTCCTCGGCCACAGTGCCGCCCCAAAAAAGTTGCCGCCCTATAAGCTATAGCTTTTTCAGCCTCTATATCAAATACCAGTAAATACGGCACTGAATGTTGGAAGATTGTTAATATTGGGGAGGTTAATATTGGGAGGTTCGAGTGTACACTTCCCAGATTGCACAAAAAATTCCTTGGATATTTCCTAAAGTTCACAATGCAAGTTTAGAGATATTCCACTAAGAGATTGCCTTCCTCTATTTTGTTTACAATACAAAACAGATAAAGGCATTGTTGAACATTGCTGTACTTGATTTCTGTGCTAACTGGGTTGCTTTCAACAGAGAAGGCTGTAGATTGATTAGCATTTTTTTTGCTTAGTGTTCAAACAGTCTATCACCTAAATTGGAATATTCGTGTTTAATACTCCTTAGCACTCTGTGAGAAGTTCCATTGTTTTTAATTCTGGAACCAGATAAAATGGTCAACATGTCATCACTTCCATAAAGACAGTTACGAGCTGTTAAGATCATATCAGATTGTAATATACTGCCAGCACATTCAAATTCACCATGTACTTGAATTTGGACAAGATGGCGAGACATTGTAATATGTGCTGGTTGGACTCCTCCTGGTGAATGATCAATTACGCGCTTTTTACGGTTGTGAAAGTCCGTTGATTTCTCTGTAAAAATATATTGAAGATTAATTAATTTGTTTCGTTTATTATTATTTGACGACGTAGGATGTTCGACTAGTGCAATAAAGACATTTATATCCACAATTGTTTATAATAGAGTTTAAATTTAAAACGTTTATACATAGAACGTACCAAACTTAAAGCAAAACATTTTATTTAGTAAGAATTCATGATAATAAAAATGATGGTTTTAGGATCATATTTATTCGGATGTTTACGATTTAAATAATGTTTACGATTTTCGACAACGTTCAGTTCCATCACCTGTCCATTTTTCAGGGATTTATATTGTAGCGTCATCTTCGTGAATTTTTTTCAATCACTTCTGATTGTAAACGTACTTATAATCATTTAATAATTAATAAATTTTTTCGGGTGTTAATAATATAAAGAAAAAAATTTCAATTACCAATATTCTTATCCGATATATTCGCGATTCCTTGTGACGAAATTGCACAAAATACTAGGAGACTCAAATAGGATTTTTTCCTCATTTTAAAAGAAATTACTCAGTGTGGGTGACCCGCATATAACTATTGGAGAAAAATAGAGAATTCGACCTTTTTATAATAAAATTTTCTTTGGATAATGCATAATTTCGTACAAACAGTTTTCTCCGTGTAGATTTATAACTTAAAAAAAATACTGTATGTATTGTGTATGAAAAGAATTCTTATGTATATGATTATACATCACTCTTTATCTAAATCATTTTTTCAAATAAACAATCCGTGTTAAACTGCGTAATAAGCTTCTTTTTCAATTCTAAAGAGAATCGAGATCATATAACTTACGACATCGTTACGATGTCCTAACCATATCTTAAAAACATTATCAAAATCTGATAACAATGTTGAATCTCGTTGAATTGACTTTATTAATAAATCGTCACGCTTATTTAAAGTTACGTCATTATTTCGCTTTTTTTACTTTTTTGTGTGTATTACGTAATGTGTTCATAATTGCTAATTTTGGACTTTTAACTGCTTTTTAGAACGTTGTTTGAAAAAAAAACACATTTGCATTTTTTAAAACTTAATTGTGATGACGCAAAAATTGATGTTCATACTGGTGGTGATTGATCCAAAGAACAATTTGTTCATTATTAAGGTACACAAACATCATAGTAATTGCGTTAATTTTTGTATTAAAATTGTATCAATTTTAAATTTTTACTATGTCTTGTTTTCATATTTTCCTAAAAAAATAGCGGATATGCATTGAAATTTAATGCATATGGTACAGTTGTGTATATAGTGTGTTTATATACACAAATGTCTACTTGTCTATCTCACAGGTAGTAAATGATACTAATCCAGTGATGTCTAACGCGTGAGCAAATGAGCAAAAACCTCTCAACTGATCAATTCCCTCTCCTATCACCTAAGAGGGCTGTGTACACCCGTGGGAACTCCGAGCTGAGTGTGCGAGAGAGACAGAAGTATGATAAGCACGTCTCCAAGGGAGGAGTTTTTAAGTGAAAAAAAAATTTTTAAAAGCCAATCAGCGCAAGAATATTTTCGGGAATAAAGGGTACATGCGAAAAAAATGCTGTAAAAAAAGTGAAGTGCAGTAAAAAGAACCTTACGGGGTAATATCAAGTAAGGTCAGGCAAGGAATAAACCCTCACAGCGAGAGGTAACCTGTCACTGAATTACTAAGTAGTATATGACAATAGAAAAAAGTATGACAAAATATATAGTAGATAAATTTAAAAAATCACTCATTTAGCTTAAGAGTCTGAAAGGTGATTTAATTCTGCATTGAATGAACCTAAATTTACCTAAATTTCTCCATATCATACTCTCTAAATGTGAATTAATGAAAAATCGGAAGCGGGATGTTCATAGGTGGTGGGACACCCTGTATAAACAAATTTTTAACAGCTTCGGCATTTTTTGAGAAAAAATTGCGTTTCTGTGATGCATGAGCAACTTATTATTTAGCAATGACTCTTTGCTATCAATTAATGATAATTGATAATTGTTTTAAAAAAATAATAATAGTATTTTTGCTTAAACGGATAGTTTGTTTACAAAAAAAAAAGATTAAAAAGTTTGAAAGTAAAAACAAATAAAAAGTTTAAGGGTGTTGGAGCCAAGTTCTAATGTAAAAATTTGATTTCTTCATTTTACTCAATAAATATTATATTTGGAATTTTTTCCCTCTGAAGAATTAATCAATTTTTAACTAGAATCATGCGTACAGAGCGATAAAATATCTAATTCAAATATTTTTTTATGTAAAATGTAAATATTCAATTTTGAAGTTAGATTTTGAATTCTTCGTTTTATGCAAAAAAGTATCGAAACTAAATATTTTTTCCCTCTGGATGCAGTCTTATATTTGAAAAAAAAAAGCGCTACAGAGCGAAAAAATATTTATTTATAATTTTTGTTGAGTAAAATGGAGAATGGAATTTTGAGCTTAACACTTTTGGGTCCAACGCCCTTAAAAGTATAAAAAAATTAAAAAGTAAAAGTATAAAAAACTATTTAAAAGTTAGTTATAAACAGTAAGATACGTTGAAAACCCCGAGTTTTTACTTTTATAAATAGCCAAGAAAAGCATTTGTTAATTAATTTTGTTAAAACAATTATCAATTGTTATTGATTGATAGCAGAGTCATTGCTAAATAATAAGTTGCTCATGCATCACAGAAATGCAATTTTTTCTCAAAAAATGCCGAAGCTGATAAAAATTTGTTTTTTATAATTGTTTTTAACAATTAAAATTGTTTATTGTCATGTAAACTCTCTAAAGGTTTAAAAATTAGTCATTTACACCTGATTATGTTAAAAAAACCAAGTTTCTACCTCTAAAAATAGCCAAACAGTGCATTTATTAATTAAATTTGTTTAAAAAATCATTTGTACATCTATTTGGCGCTTGTCGGTTTTGAAGAAAAGTGTGAAATGAGTCTGAGACTCGATTTCGGAAAGTTGGATGAAGAATTGTACCAAATAAGTCATATTTTGCAATATACTTTTCGAAAAAAAAACGGTAGAGCGAGTTGATTAAAAACGGCCCTGTACCCAGCCCTCTTAATGGGTTATCTGATCGGCTGCCGGGCGGACGAAGCCGAGCGGCTCGAAGGACGCTCGAGCCTTCCGCTATTCGCCAGTGACGAAACGAGAACTCGAGAAGAAGGGGAATTCTCGACGAAGCGTTCGGAGAAAGGGAATAAACAGTAGGAAAGGAGAAGCTCGAGAATCTCGCGTTGAAAATCACTGTACACTGAAAAAAAATTTACGTTGTTTCAAGTAAATATGTACTTGGCCGATTCTACTTGAGACAAATTAATATTTCTTTACCATAAGAAAACGAATTTCTAGAATCAAGAAAATAATGGTATCAGTAAAATTACTCGGAGCAATTAAATATATATTAGGAACAAATAAATATGTAATTATTTCCATTCAATTATTTACTTGTATTACATACAAGTAAATAATTGAATGGAAATAATTACATATTTATTTGTTCCTAATATATATTTAATTATTTCCATCATATTTTTTTTTACTCATCTTAAGAAAATATTTATTTGATCTAATAAATATTTTCTTAAGATGAGTAAATGAAAGTATGAATTTCTCCTTCTTGAATTAAGTATATTGTTTTACTTGATACAATATAAAAATTCTTGGTTCAAGAATATCACAATCATCATTTATCATTTAGGTTATATGGACGTTTTTATAACGTCTCAGCTTGTAATTTAATAATATCCTATATTTTCAGAATATATACATATATGTAATAATTTCTAATGTTGTCAATGCTAATTTAAATAAATAATAAATATAAAATAATGTTTAATGTAATAGTGTAGGTATATGTATATTCGGTTTCGAGATCGACATAATATGTGTGTAGGTGAGGCTTGTGTGAAAGCACAATTTTTTTTTCTTGGTATTCCAACTGTAGCATATAAATCCTTGATTCAAGTAATTCTTTATTCACATTAAAATCATAAATTCTTAGAATAAGAAAATTATATATTCAATCTGATCATATATTTACTAAATTTAAGAAAATATGTACTAGTTCCAAGCATTCCGTACCAAGTACTTATTTTCTTGGATCAATCTCATATGGTATGGTCCGTATGTAAGATGACCATATTCTTGATCCAAGAATTTTTTTCTTGATCCAAGATTTTTTTTTTCAGTGTACTAATCTTTAGAGCATGTGTTCGGTCTTTTTGCCAACTTTCAATCGTCACTAATGAACAGAGTAATTTTACTGTTGTATTATTCAAACTAAATGAACTGTATCTAATAGCCATACTTTTGTTAACTGCAGCATCTCACTGGTGCATCCCTAACCAATAAGAATACCAGCTGCAGTCGAAGGTAGTTGTCCTTCGAAAAGATTAACTTTCTCATTACCACGTGGACTAAGCGTAATTGGTGGATAAATCTTCAACAACGCTGCAAAAAAAGCGGCATTCAAAGTCAATTGTAAAGAAATCGGAAACATGGAATTACGAAGAATTACAATCACCTAAATTGTCAGTCAAGTGTTTTATGTGTTCTTATTACACGGTGAGGAGTTCCTATGCCTCTTTCGTAAACCAGATGAAACGGTGTACTGATCATCACTTCCATAATGATAGGTACGAAAAGTTACAATGATATCAGCTTCTAATATACTTCCAGCGCATTCAAAATTATCAGCCACTAGAATTTAGACAACATGGCGAGTCAGTGAAACATGTGCAGGTATTGGATGTAAAACCAAGGGATTGGTGCAACAAAAGAATTGCACAAAATGTTATGAAACTCATGCAAGACATTTTTCTCATTATGATAACAAATTAAGCAGTGTGGAATACTAATATTTAAGACTTTGTTTTTAAGACTGTGCAAATTCACACGTGATGAAACAGTGATAACTTTTTCTAATATTCTATCACATATTAAACTTTGTTTAATTCATTTATTTATAACCCAAAGACGCGAAATCTATCTGGAGATAGTCTATAGGTTTCCATATTTCTGCAATTATAAAAAACACTTTTAATGTTCTTTAGTAAAGAACATTAATGTACAATGTCGTTTCAAGTTTTTCTTATCTATTTAGTGTTTACTTTTTGGATAATTTTGAATTACACGTCATCCAATTCACCTTGTCAAAAATTCATCATCATATAAGATACGGATTTTATATGTTTCAGAATAATAAAACCAAATAACTTTAAATTTAAGGTAATATTACATAAACCAATAATTATAAAATTGTTAGGAGTTATTTATAAAATATATCACGTTTTTTATGCTTCACTTTTTCTCAACTAATTCGAAAATATAAATTTCAATTGTTTGAAATTGAACAAATTAAAACTCAAAATAACAATTTTACAGTTTATTTCATCATTTTCAAAAGGATTTTAAGGAATCCAAAAGAAATCAAAAGATACGCTGCGAAGTTGCCACAAAATTCTAATTCTAAAATTCTTTGACTTTTCCCTGATTGCATCTCACTAAGATGTAATACTTCCCTCAATATAAATTATATACGAAAATCCAAATTTCTTAGTAATTTTGTGTATAAAATTTGTGTGCATTTAAAGTCTCACATGCTCTTGACGTTTAATTAAACGTATTATATATCTATATTCGCATTAAAAATCATTTCATATTGAAGATCACTTTACATGAAAGAAATTTTCCTAGGAAATGATGTTTATAAGATTCTAGAGAATATTTCCATATCATTTCGAAATCAATTTCCAAAAAAGCTGTATACTCAGAATCGCTTTGCATTCGAAATCCTTCATGATTTGGGGCAAATAATCCTCACATGCTGTTATTTAGAATAATTCAATTCTCGGTATCCTTCAGCGCAGAATCCTCTTGAAGAAAAATTCTGCTTAAAGCCACTGAAGTGCAAAGAACGATACAAGTAGTTTTCTGTATAAAGTCGGGATTTCAGAGCGCCATGGGCATCTCGAGGGATTTCATCCTCTTCGGGCCGCGAGCCAATGAAAAGCGTTCAGCTTAACGGTAATCCAGTCTCTAACATGAGGACATGGACGCCTTTTACGCGTCAAAGGGTGCCTCTTCCAATTCTCCAATCTCTTGAGCCTCATTTTCCACAGTTTGTATGAACAGGGACGTTATGCGGATTTTGTATAGAAAAAAGTGATTTCCAAAGATTTCAAATATCACCTATAGAGATAAAAATCCCTTATCAAATGGAAGAAAATTCATCAATCTTTCTCATTGTGACGCTCTGACTTACTTGGACTTAGGTCCGAAATTTCAGCAGTGATGGGTAAATCAAGATCTGAGATTCTTACTCCAAATTCGAAATCAGCTTATTGACTGAAAAATAGTATTGATGATCAGTGACGTTGTAAAATATTGCTACTCACAAAATTCAAGACTTATACCAGTTATACCTTTCCTTATTATATGTATATCCCGTTTTGGAGCTTGATTTATCAAAAGAGGATGAATTAATTAATCACTTTTGACTCCATTCCGTTCGATAACCGCGCAATCTAATTCAGAAGAATTTCCCATAAAATACAACTGTAAACTCAACAATTATTTATTTTATCACATCAGAATATTGCACGTTCTCGAGTCGAGATATGCTCGATTAGTCGATCGTCGGCCGGAAGACGAATGAAATTTTAAATGGCCGCCGCTCAATGTAGGTGATGTCTAATTTGCAGTTTTGTAAGGTATTAATAATATAAATAATATTGTGATTCAACTACGTACTTTTGGAATCTGTTTGCATCGCTTACGTTTCATGCTTCCGAGCACTTTTACTTGTATTTGCGACAAGGACTTAGAGTCGATGCTATGCCATTGACAAAACGCTCCTATCAGTAATTGGATATTAATCTTGTCGATGCTGGGTGAAGTGAGCGATGCTCAAATGGGATTAGTTTCCTATCACAAGGAACTCGTTCCTTGGAATGGGAGAAATGGAGTCGGGGAGAAAGTTCGTGTGTTGCGGGAGAAGAAACTAATCTGTTTACTTAAAGTACCAAAGGGCACGTGACTGTGTTCTCTACTTGCAAGCTTAGGCAAGAATTTACGCGCCTGAGCGTACGCGATTCTGTCTTTTGCATACATGAAGTGGAATTAGAAACTAATGTAACAAGAGGCTGAAACTAACTCGGAATTTCTATAATCTAAAGCTATGCTCATTTGCCAACTAGTTTCTTGATAAAGTTTCCTCTCTGATTTACCAAAATTGTTGTCAGAATATTTCCAACATTTATTTAACAAACTAGTATTCTCGATTGTCATGTTAAACGTATCAAAAGTATGAAAAGACAAAAGTGACAAGGAATTGGTTGGAAAATCTTTTTGTGGTTCTACAATGAAGGAAACAGTCAATAAAGTCAACTCTAAACACTAATTGTAAGGTACATGAATAAAAATAAATGCAATGCGTATTATGAGAGTCTCTGAACGTAATAAGCTCCTCTCTTGCAAAAAGCGTTCGTCGGTCCAGAGAAATAATGGAGTCCGCCGCAGTGCAAAATTTTCATGTTACAGTAAGCATCGCGTAATTTCAGCTGTAATTGCTGCGACCAGACGACACGACAATTGAAATAACCCTTCTCCGCTCCCAGACCCAAGTGGAAAAGTCGGAATTATGCCGGATGTTACAAATGGCATAGTACTGTGCCAGTTGTGAACGAGGAGAAATGCCAGTACTTCCGGGTAGTACCGCGCCAATCGTCGGCGCAGTACTGGGCAAGTACAGGCGCGGTACCGATTTTATCTACTGGCTATACGCTATCTTAGAGGATCTGCCGAGGGTTGGCCCAGTACTGGGTCTGTACAGACGCAGTACAGATTTTATCTGCTGGCATTACACTGACTTAGGAGGTCTGCCGACGGTTGGCCCAGTACTGGGTCAGTACAGCTGCTGCACCGATTTTATCTGCTGGTATTACACTGTCTTGGGGGATCTGCCGAGGGTTGACCCAGTACTGGGACTGTACAGGCGCAGTACTGATTTTATCTGCTGGCAAACAGCTGATTGAAATTAGGCCAAGGTTTGACACAGCACGGAGAAAAAAGTATCCTCTAAATGTACTGGAGATTCTATGTTAAAGAATTTATGTTTTCGTTACAGAAGATAAGATAGAAATGACAGATTTTTTAAGTTAATATTACTTCCCGATATGTCAGGTTTACTTAAAATTTTTTTAAGCATCCTCAGTAAACATAATTAGAAATATCTGTAATATTTACAGATTTTATAGGTTGATTATACACGTATTTGATGGTAATGATATTTTGTAAGTCTTACATAAAAAACCTGTAAAGGTTATAGACTCTGTTAGTTGTGCATACTATACCCTCCCCCATGCGCACACGTGTATGCTCGGATTGAGCATACCCTGGAAAAAATGTGGGACCACCATCTCAAGAGCTTAGGGTAATGGTTAGGTAGCTGGACTCGCGTCCCGTAGGTCGTGCGTTCGATTCCCCCCAGCGTTTGCGTGCGAAATTTTATTTGTTATATAAGAGTTTAAATCTACAAATAACAATTAGTTATAAGAATATCCATAATATAACTGCGAATAAACCATGTTCTTAATTAATAATTGTTTTTCAAGACATTTTTTTCAATTTTTATTTACATTTATCTGTAACGGTTACACTTTTCGGTAAGTTTAATGGGATTTTTTTCTCCGTGCAGGTTTAGTACCTTCAGCAGTACCGCCTCAGTACCGAAGCCAACTCCCAGCCGAGTTACCTTTAGTAATAATGCCAGTACCCTGCCAGTACAGAATTTCAGTACAGGTTTAGTACCTTGAACAGTACTGCCCCAGTACAGACTGTCGGTACAGGTTTAGTACCATGAACAGTACCGCCCCAGTACCGACGTCAACTCCCAGCCGAGTTACCTTATGTGATAATGCCAGTACTCTGCCGTTTGCCATTCGGTATTATACCAGTACCACGCCAGTACAGACATCCGCCCGGCGGTACTGGCGCGGTACCGCGCCAGTTGTAAATTTCCACTTGGGGACATGCTGGAATTTTCAGCTGGAAACAATGGACGGAAATAACCCTCTTAGCACCAACGATTATATAATATAGGATAAGTGCTACTCTGCGTGAATATTTGTTAAGTTCCAAGACGCAAAAGTAGAGCATAAAAATGGGGATGAGGTCTTTTTATATTTTAACTGTTTCAAGTACTTTCAATTTTTAACTTTACTTCATTCGTCACATTTACCACTGTCAGATTCCGACTTAAGAAATAGGTTCATGGATTCCCCAACTTTTGAAGGTATAACATGATATCACCAATATCACCCGAAAGAACTTAAAAAATAGACAAAAATAGGACATTTTTTCTTTTTTCGGATTTCGAATCAAATTGGGAGAATATTTTTTCCTCTAGTATATAAAAAAAATATATTTCCATACTCTTTGAGCCACCCTATTACACATGCAGCTGCAGACGTGGTACAGAATTGAAAATGTGATAAGATATGACGCTATTTTCCTAGTGGCATCTTTATCACAAAATTGAAGTTCTCGAATTTTAAACGATATCGTTAAATGTGGCTTTTCTCACATATCATTGATACAAGTTTCCCTTGGAACTTGCTGTCCCGGCGAATCCTAAATCACGGACGAATCGCAGGAAGTCTTCGATGCTACTTCGCACACACACTATATATATAAATGCCCTAGCACTTACAGTAAATAATCGCGACCACCGCGAGTTTCTTGGCTCGGACCGTTACTTGGCAATTTATAGGTGGACGATTTGACCGATCCATGTGTCATTCTAGGCATTACCATCCATCAGATCCGTCACGCTTAGCCGCCTAGACAGCGTCGCTGACTCCCGGTCATCTCCACGTTAACCAATTTGATTTTAACCGAATTCACAGATTTGCTGATTGTTAAAGCGGGTAAAAAGAAGTGTCGAATAAATGAATAGGGATAACACGGGTTGAATTTTCGGGTTTCTGATTGTGTCAGGTTTTTGAGTTGTTCCCTGTCTTTAAAAAATGCAAATAGATGCAATATTGATTTTCTTTTTTCAAGATTTACATAAAATTTCGCCTATTCGTCGTTAGCAAGAGATACCTTGAATAATGACTACTACGCTTCGGTTGAACTTGGAAAGCATCCAACTGAAGCTACTTTAGAAATCAATTACTTTTTGAAATCGATCAGCGGCAATTCTAATGACGCGTACGAAATACTCGAGTTTGCAATTGGTCGTTAGGGCTCCTTGGCCTGTTGTTTCGACAATCCTTGTTCGCTGCATGCCACTTCAAGGCAAGCAGAATCTGTGAATCTCGAGAGCGAAATTACAATTCATGACAGCTGTTAACCCGATCGACTGCAGCTCGGCGAACCACTGTAGAAACACATTTCGTGTTAGTTAGCGAATCCAATCGGTGCCGATAATTGAAGAGACGTCGGTCTGCATGCAGTGCTCGTAATTGCGGCTACACTACCATACCCAACTTCGCTGACTTGTAGAATACAATGTTTCGCTACCGATCCCACACAATTATTTTTTCTAGGCCTCTGTTGATATCTTTTGCCTAGTCTGGCTATGTAAACGAGTAAATTTAGGCTGGTTTTTTTATTGAAAGATTTCTTTTCAGCTTTAACTACGAACACTAATTACGGATATCGGAAACAGTTACATAAGACTGATAGCTGATATTAGGAATATCTTTTGTCACTTTTTTGAAGTCAATTAGTCCGTGGCAGTCCTGTTCATGGTTTGTTTTAGTCGAATGATGAAATTCAGTTTTTTCATCATGTGAGGAAATTCTACCTCTATGAGTGTATCCTGCTATTTCGAAAATCATTTTTTACTATTCTGAAATTCTGCATAAGCCATAAAAATACCGTTTCTCCTAAATTTGTTTAGCAATCTACACCGCGTGTCACGTTTATAAAAGCTCTCCTTTATTGCGGTGACAAAAGCTGAATAACAGAGTCGATACGCAGCCGTATCGCTGTAATAAAAGTCGGTAATAAATATTTCAGCGTAGTGTCTCCTTTTTCACGCTAGAACGGTACACACATTCTGGAGAACCTAATGATGCCCTGGTCCATAGGAGTAATGACCAGATAAAAAGTAGCATAGATCGCGTGTGCACTCGACGTAACTGTGATTTCATGTCAGGCCTTTTTATTACTATTTTTCTGTAGCGTTATTATGACACGATGTTAATTACAAATCTCTATTTGATTTATAATTTAAAGTCTGTCACTACATTGTTCAAGAATACGTTTTTACCTTGAACTCTTAGGAATTCAGTCAGTGAATTTAAGATAAATGGAAGATTCAGTTACAAATTACTGAATTATCCGACACATTGTATCTGAAAATTCCGAAACTTGGAACGAAAACGTTTTTCCGTTGCAGTAGCCGAAGTTTAAAATTATGCATGTGTTTCGTAATTTTTAGGAAAATTTAAGATAATTCCGTTGCCAGAATCGATTTATTGTATAACGGTACCGATTTACTTATAAATATGATCAGAACGTGAGAGCGCTTGCGTGTAGGCAGCCCGCTCTGCAGACGTGAGCGAGGACTCGTCAGTGGACAACCGCCATACTGACACCGGGAGAGTGGAGGAAGCGTCGGCAGGCACTTTCGGAAGTCTATCACATGTTGTCGCGGTTACCAGTCTCTCTCGCAATAGTGATGCGAAATATCGACCAAATCGCATATCGATTAATATCGATATTTTTGGAAAAAGTATCGATAACTTCCCCCCTTTCTTAGCCATCCTAACCTGATCCAGTGCTCCCAATTCGTGCCGCCCCTTTTACTCAACTGCGCATGCGTCGCACGCCGTATTTGATCGATATGTAATATTGATATATCGTAAGGAGAATATTGATATTTTCGATATGGATGTCCCCTCACTATTTTGCATAAATAATAAAGCTAATAAAAAATTAAGAACCGCAATTGTTACAATTACAATTGTTATTCGAGTTTTATATAACTTTATTGGGCGATAGAATTTTCGCTTCCAACTTGGAAAAGGTAAGGTAAGTACCTCATATAAAGACCCCTCGAAAGACCCTTTTTAATGATCTACTGATGGGAGCGAACATCCTTTTCACTGCACGGATGACAGATCTATAATCTCCTCTTCTACTAATCCCTCTGAAACAATGTTTAGCCCTTAATCTCCTCTACTGTTTCTAGTTCAGTGATATTTGAAATAGTACTTGAAATAGATTTCCCTTCATTACAAAGATTTCCTTTACAATGAATTCTCTTTGCAAAGATTTCCCTTTACTATAATTTCACTAGTTAAGTGATAATTAAAAATGAAAACGGTGGGGCAGAGTAGGACTAGACATAGCTTGAGAGGGAGCAGTAGAAGAGGATATAGATCTGTCATCCGTGTAGTGGAGGGGACGTTCACTCCCGAGATGATATTCTTAAGAAGATTCACCTGGGATAATTACCTTACCTTTTCCAAGTCGGCAGCGTAGATGATTCTGCCCACATTTCTGACACAGTGAAGCTTCCAAAGAAGATTTATAAATTAACGATTCATGTACTCTATACTGTGAGCAAATAATACTTTGAGTGGAGGGTTGTTTTGAAGGATCATTATGCAAGCAGAACCCTCGTACCGCCTGAGGGAAATCTGAATCACGTAGGTTCCGATACTTCAGGAGGCACATCCATTCTCCATCTTCGATGTGCCGCTAGGATAATACAAAGATTCGTATTCCCTAGGTGCCGCCTGGATCATGCAGATCCGTGGCCATTATCGAAGAATCCGCCCATCAAAAACGTGATATGCGTCTTTTGTGCCGTGTAAATCAAACCATCCGTTACTCTACTGTATCTGCAAGCTGTTCTCCAATTCCTGCGCCTCAGTAATAATACCCTCATATAAAATACTGAAAGGTATTCAGAGATTAGCGTAGTCTGTTTATAATAGACATAAAGTCAGATATAACACAGTCGAGTTTTTTTCAGTTAATTATTATTGAAAAATTCGATATGCTGGCAACGATGAGAGAAAACCCTCGGATGTAAAAAGTATGTGTTGTCAGAAGTGAAAGATAATAATAATAATAATAATAATAATAATAATAATAATAATAATATAAATGGGCATGGATGAAAAAAAGGTTTGGAAAAGAGTATTGAGAAAGGCGATGTAATGAGGATGTTGGAAACAGGGCTTAGGCAAAAACAAATATGAAAAGAAAAAATTTGTTTGTTTCCGCGATAAGTAGTAAAAGCCAATGAAAGATTGTTTGAAATATTATACCTGAACGTTAAGGATGAAGAAGTGGAAAAAAGGTAGCAAGAAAAGAAAAAGAGAAATTTTAAATAATGGATGCGAATAGAAGCAGAAGATTGGTGATCTTCCTGTCTGGACAGTTAAAATAGTGAAGGACAGATTTACACAAGAGGTACATGATGAGAATTGTGGAAGGGGGTAGATATAAGAGCGATATATATATATCAGCGCTAATGAGCCGTTAATGGTAAATAAATGGACCAGCAAGCCTGCTCTGCATTGCACCAGCCCATGGGACGTGACGTCAACCCTACGTCACTGTTGATTAATGAACGAGCTTTGTTCCAACTGAGGTCAATTACATGGAACCACCCTCCTATAACTTGAGGACGCACTCACGCCCCGGTAGCCCTTTAGACGCCAGCCCTTTTTAGAAAAATTTATGATCGGCCTTCGACCCATTCACCATTCATCACGAAGGTGCTGAGTTTTCGTAATTACGCTCTATTGTTGATTTAATCAACGCTCAAGAAAAAGGTGATGAATGCCAGGAAATTTAAAAGGAGTCAATTTACAATTTATGAATGTCCCCAGGAACGTCTTGCATTTTTATTATTTATTTGTGTAGGAAGTTCTAATATTTTAATGTGGTATAAGAGGAATTTTAAAGATGAAGAATTTTTATTTTGACTACTTTCAATCTTCTTTTTCCAACTTCTTTTTGTAGGCACCTTCTCAAACCTCTGTTCCGAACCCTTTTACCCAATCCCTTTTTTGCATTTCTTCTTCTTAACTCCCTTTTTCTGAACTCTGTTCCAACCTCATTTTCAATCACCAGTGCAAACCCTTTTTTCTAAACTCAAAGAAACTTTCAAGTAAAAAAACAAAACATTGTAAAATATAAAAAGCAATTATAATTCATTAAAACATATGTAAGAAGTAATATAAAGGGCGTCACGATTACTGAGACTAAGGTCACGATTACTGGTACATTTGCCTTATCTAGATAGAATTTTAATTTGTCCTATCTTAAAAGCATCATCCTAGGAATTATCTGAATACGTGCTTAATCGATTGCTAAAGTATTTTACCAACCAAGCTAAACTCGAGACTCAAAATTCATAAATTCGTCCGCACACCGATTTTGGCACAGTAATTAAGCGAGGGAAATCACAATAATTGATTAGACTCGACAGGAGTGTTGAGAGATTATACATGCAAGTGGATGAAATAATGAAGCTACTGTAGGTGTTGTATATAAACATACACTTTATTATCATAATACATAGTAATTGCTGCATTCACAGTGAGTATGGTGCAATAACGTATCATAATTAAATATACAAACTGGTCTTCTATATCGTGTATTACCTAGATGTTAATTAAGTTTTGAGTAATCATGTCCGGTATAGCTTGTAGTTAACTAGAAACAATAGTTTCATATCCGGCAATTAATCGCGAAATTGCAGATTCAAATAACTTTCTTACTTTGAAAAAACTTTTGAAATTATGAATAGCCTCTCGCAATTAGAAGATTTTCATCTTCCTTAACAAAATTTAATGGAAGTATTCATTTACATATTATAATTATATATGTCTGATAATTTATATTGGGTCAATGCGGGTTAGTCTGACCAACAGGAAATTAGTAACAAATATTAATTTATCTTTTCCCTTTTTGTTACAAAGAATTACCATAAAATTGTATCACCGGTTCAAGCTTCTTGTTTAAATTTAATAAAAAAGGTTTCATTGATTACCTAAGACTCAATTAAACAAGAAAATAACTTCCTCTCCGACCACTAATTTTTACCCGAAATCGGCTAAGAAACAATTTAAGCATCGTGTAATTCGATGTGCTTTGTTTACAATTATTTACATTGGTCTCCCATCAAAATCCGACGGAGTTTCGCTTTTGGGGTTGCAATCCAAATATCAAGGCAGTTACATAAAATTCATATAAAAGTGTATCCCGAAATTCGGGATGAATAGTCAAAATTAATAAAATCGCTGTGTCCCGAGATTCGGGATAAATAATCAAAACTAAGAAAATTGCTATAAAACCCGAAGTTCGAGACGACTAAAGCCAAAAATTATGCAAATGGCTAGTTGTTCTGAAATTCAGGATGACCAGTTAAAAATAAAAAAAAAAATTACTGTATCTGTCTCTCTATGTCCCTGTTTATTTCTATAAGACTAATAAATCTCTTTTTGTCTCAAAGAAAATAATATAAATAGCACGTTAAAAATTTATTTATAAGGCAATATCAACAATTATAACGTAACTTTTCTCATATAAATATATACCATATAACAGCAGTTGTAATTGCAGACAATAGTTCTATATAGTAGGGGTACGGAAACAATTAAATTTCTTAAAAGCGTTATTTTCATGCCTTGGGGTAAATTTCAAGAAAGTAAATCGCTTCTGACGTTCTCGTGGTTTTCTTCGCGCCTCAGCCATTAATTTCCCTCACGCAAATACCTTCTTCACCGAGATTGCATTTAGCCACCCGGTTAATGCAGTTTGAGCGCGTCTCGGTGAGTCAAGTCATTTACTATCCTTCACCTACTCCCGTATTCACAAATTCCTTTTTGTCTACACTAATCATGAACAATACTTTTATCTTATGGAGAATTGAAATAAAAAAAATGCTGCATCACTGTTATTCTGTTACATAATGGTTATGAATATGTTACGAAACTGTTATGTGTTTTTTATTCCAGGCAAATTTCGAACACGTAAAACTGTTTCTTCTAAAATTCGAGATGAATAATCAAAATTAGAAAAAATTGCTATTTGTCTCGAAATTCCATACGACTAAAACTAAAAATAATAATAATTAATAATTAAATAATAATAATAATAATAATAATAATAGATAATAAAATAAATAATTTCCAGTAAATGCAGCCTGACAAAAGCGAAACGTGGTCGGACGAAGCTCGTCGAAGTCAAACATTCGTTCCCATTCACAGAAATTGAAAATTTGTACAATTATTATCAAATCCTCTCCACGGACAATCATACATGCTGCATTGCGGTTTTATAACTGGTATATATCCTTTAATATTGCTGAGCAATTATTTGTAGTTCATTCATTACGTGCTCATTAAAATTGGCACTGTCTTGCAATTCATTTACCATAATTTAATTAAATGAAAAATAAATAACACTCGAAGAAAAATCTGAGGAGAAAAATCTTATTTCTTAATCTTAGGACTACTTTCGCCTTGCTGTTATCCATTCTATAATATACACCTGTCATGTGAAAAATAAAATTCGAATACACATGTATTAGTCTCTACTGTTAGTCGGTAGGAAAAAATATATTTACAAACATGAATATTTTTTTGGTTATCCTATAACCTACTTGGAAAATCTCGCGTAGTTGAGGTTTATAATTACCGAGCTAGGATCAGACAAAGGATTTCTGAGCCTTTAAGGGAATGTTCTATAAAAGTTTTAGTAAGAGCTTTTAAATGATTAAAGAGTTATATAACATTTCGGTAAGAGATTCAATTCACTTTTGTTCGAATGTTACGTAACTTCTAAGTCTTTTTCTTTAATCTAAGTGGCTTTTCATTACCGATGTAACTTACAAATTCTTTGTTACAAGGTTTACTGATAAGGCAATAAAATCTAAAAGCTTGATCCTTTTTTTTTCATGGACTTTTCAAACGGAAAGGATTACTGTTTTAACTTTTTTATCAAGTAAAAGGTGAGTAACATTAATGTAATATCAATATAACATCACTGTAACGTAAACGCAACATATATAAGTATTTAAGTAAAGCCAGTTTCACACCAAGTCGGTATACAAGGGTACTACCGTATCTTAGCATAGAACATAACCCGGTAAATTTACCATCGGTCGGTAATGCAGATTTCTCCCACAGGCCGATAAATATGTCGGTATTTTAGGGTTGTAACTTACCGGATATAATAGATATGATGAATTAGAAACATTATTAGTGACAGATCATAAATAATGAAAGAAATGGAAGAAATCTGTATAATCGACCGATAGTAACATTACCAAGATTCTGTTCTAGGCTAAGATAAAGTTGAACCCTTATATACCTACGTGATCTAAAATCTGCTTTCCTTAACTATTAATGCGATATAAATGTCACATAAATGTAACATAAATATTAAATTAATGAAAAAAATAACTGTAATCTGAATGTAATTATCACTATCAATATAACATCAATCAAATAACGTTAATGTTGCCGAAGACTTAATAATGCGATAGTTACATTTTCGCTCAGTTTTCGATTGAATTATTGCAAATTCTGTAATGTATTTTTTAAGAGGAGGCAGCATCAATTTTAATTCTCCTTCTACATCAAAATAAACTTGCCTTTTAAGAAGAAAGTCTCTAACACAAAGTAGCTAGTTTCCCATGAAATTACATATATATTTGTTTAAAAAAAAAGAAATTGACCTAGTTTTTTTGAAAATGCTACAGCGGCTTTCTCATTATGAGAAAGTTATTCTGTATAATTTTGAGATTATTAAAATTTAGAGCTCTTTAAATTATTTTTATGGCAGAAACGTGCTTTTCAGTCAGAAATTTTTTAATTTTTCATCATTAAAAAAATATAATGCAAATGTTACTACAGCAAAAGGGATAAGGGCCATTTTTATGAAAAATAGATTATAACCATAGCAACCGTCAGTTTTAAATCTTAAAAGTATACCGAAAATCTTTTCTCAGTCCTGATTCTCCGCTTAGTTTTTCGAATTAAATTAATGTCCGCTGATTTTTTTAATTGTTTAAATCTATACTGATTGAGATTTTTTTAATCAAGATTATAGTTATTGCAAAACTTGTTGCATCAGTAGGGAAGATTATTTAAGCTACGGTAATGATCTTCAAAGACTCGTTTATCGATGTTAGAGTTTGGAAGTTAGACGAAAAACTCGTTAAAGGATGGAAACTACAGCGTTTCGAGAAGATTTTGCACGAGTAAAGCAGGAGCCGTGACCCCTGGTTTTCCTTTTCGCGATTGCCGACAGGTTCGTATATTACAACGTGGTGCCCTTTCTAACTGTTCAGATTTGTTACTGTCCTGTTCCAGTTGGACAGAAACACTAGCCACACGTGGTGTTGAGCAGCCGGAATTCTGAAACAAAAATAACAAAGAAAATTTTAAACAACTGCAAGCTATGACATATTTAAAAATTAATTTAGGAGTTTATCAAGGTTTAAAAAGGTTCATAATCTTCTAAACTCTCTTAAAGTCTGTTATACACCAATAATATGAAAAAAATACTAATGTAAAATACTAATTTACCATCGTCGCAAAAATAAAATCGAGTTTCCACTCTACCTAACTGTATACTGCCGCATTAAAGAGTGTACCTTTTACTTTATATAATCCTTGTACTTGTAACTGGAAACATTTTGCACAATCACGTAGATCTAATCTAATGAATGCGTAAAAATAACTAGATGTTTTAGTATTGAATGGAACAAATACAAGAATGTGACCCCCTCGATTATGTGACCCCCTTAGATCACGTGACTCCCTCGATACGCCCTTCTGAAAAAGATCTAAAATATATTTGCGTTTGTATGCTGAGGAACGAATTCATATCTCAAAAACCCTTGAATTTCTGTTCGTGAAATTTATATAAAGTTTATAAAAATTTTTCAATTTTTCAATTTTAATTTTAATTAATTAATTTTACTTATGAGTCCTGAATCTGTAAGAATAGTTTTCTCTTCAAATTCAATTTTTTTGAACTCGATTTTTTATAAAATATACATTCAATGAAGTTGGCAAAAAATCAATAAAAAATAATTAATTCTATGTTTCAATTAATAATTAATTTAATTAAGTAATAATAATATTAATTAAATAATAATATCAATAATAAAAATCCTAGAACTATACAGAATGAGGGGGTCAACCATTAGTCGAAATGGGGGGTGGCGCGCGAAGCGCGTAGGGGGACGAAACCCCCCTTCTATTATAAAAATATTTCGCCGCCGCCGCTGTGTCAGCAATCCGTGGTTGGGTTAGGTTAGGTTAGGTAAGGTTTAAGGTTATGTTAGGTATGGTTCAGGGTTAGGTTAGGTAATGTTTAGGGTTAGGTTAGAATTCATCCCCTCATGGAGTCACATGACGCCCTCGATCATGTGACCCAAGGAGTAGTATAAGGAGACATATCAAAGCCTTTGGACATGCCCCGAGTTTTTTGGAATAATTAGTAATTATTAATAATAATTACCTTGTAATTACCACACCTGATCTCAGCGCCTCTACGGCCGTACTGTGTATTAATGATAGAAGTTCATCTGACAGAGTCAGAACAAACTTTAGTTCTCTCTGACTCTGTCAGATGAAATTCTATTATTAATACACAGTACGGCCGTAGAGGCGCTGAGATCAGCTGTAGTAGAACAATTATTCCAGAAAACTTCGACCAAATCAAGTCGAATCCCCCAGCTTTAGATATGTCTCCTTATACTACTTCATGATGTGACCCCCCTCGATAACGGGAATCCCTTGACCACGTGACCACAATAACGATACGCCCTTTTTAACCTCTAAAGGGGTCAGTGACCTTAATGACATACGCCCTTCTTGACCCATATTTGACATACGCCACTACGTGAGATGGGGTTCAAGAAGAAAAAAACTTTTTCTAGCTACGAACATAAAGTGGCTAGTAAAAAAAACGAGGTAGTTGAACCTCTCAAGATATATTTAATTATAGAATTATGACTACCTGATCGAAGGATCTTAATTATAAATTTAAAAGCATGGTTGAAATGGTGGCGCGTCGCTAAGGAGATGAAGCCATATATATAATGACGTAAATCATCTCACGCCCTGCTTTTCCACTGCTACCTGAAATCTGAATATATCTACTAGCGGATAGAAAGTATTAAACTTCAAACAGATGCAGTTGTTTCATTTTACACAAAAAGAATTAAAATTGTACATTTTACCAGTATATGTTAAGTTTTAAAAGATTTCAACTTTCTAAAAAAATTTCAATATCACTGCCGCCAGGAGTTTTTATAAAAAAAAAAGTGTTAATTTTGCAATATTTTTTTAAAAAACTATTTTATATTATAAAATTTGAATTTTAGATCTTGGATCAAACACCCTTCATTGAAAAATAATAAAACTCTTTCTAAAAGGGCCCAAAGCGTTTCTTAGAGTTTACCTTGGAATATATATTATACAGAATGTGACAAAGAATCAATTTCGAAGATGGTGCTCCTCAACCTTTTCAGATTTTATCGATGTAGACGGAGAAGAGAAACTTATGGAAAGCCCCTGGGGTACGTCGGTTGTACAAGGAGTTAAAAAGTACCCGCGGCAAGTCGAACAGCGACCGTCATCAATCGAAAGCCATCTTCGAAACTTCTTCGTGCTGCATGCTATAAGACTTCCACGTTTCCAAACTGGCACACCTGCCGATTTACGATCGAAAACTTATAACATCGCCGTATCAGCCTTCAGTTATTGACGACAACTCGCCTTTCGATTTTTGCTGTTTGCTTTTCACAATCTTTTCTTTTCCATAAGAATTTTATTATTCGATTTCACGACATGTTTAGAACTTCCAACTATTTTTATATGAACAGTATTAAACAGATGATACAGTATGTGACGAATGGGAGATATAGAAGGGTGTCCAATCAAACTTTTATTTTCGTATTTTCCTAAACCTTAAGGGAAAGCAGAGCTAGTGTAGAAAAATTACTAGCTGGACATCTGAATATATAACTACGTATTTATTTTTATTCTTCATGAGGTTACTAATATTTTTTATAATAATTTGATAATCTTACCAATAAACAGAGATTCCGCTGATCCTGATGAGCTCTTCGACGAGATTCACTCTGAAGTTGCCACGCTCGAATGTACAAGTCACCTCGGTATATGAGACCTCCTCGTCTAGCTCGTAACATCATGTGCCATCTGAAGTAAAAAGAAAGGACAAGTAATTATTAATTTATTATTCTGCTAGAATTAACCAAAACTTTTCATTAGAATTTAATTATCTTAAATTCAAGATAGATATACTGTTGAAATCATTTAAATTCATAAAACATTCAGTAGAATTTGTAAAATTCAGAAGTATCCTGCCGAATTGAGTGAAAATCGAAAGTACGAGACTCCAAACTATGTTTAATAATAATGTCACACTTTACATTCACAATATTTGAAAAAAAAGGGGAAAACAGTGATACTCAGAAAGTGGAAGTGTGGTTTTGCAACGATATCACGCTCGAATTTCCCTCAAATGCATACATTTTTGGACGAAGTCCCGACTTTCGTAGGTACGACATTTGTCGAACATTCCAATTTTTCCGCGAACGGATTTCCGACTTTCTAGGAATGTCATCTGCGTTCTCGGTTCTTGCTTCCTACACATTTTGAAGGGAAAGAAATTGTTGAGCTAGACAAGTCCGATTCAAATGTTGCTATACTATCCTTTTCCACCCATAGAATCTGCACATTTCTTCCCCTCTTCATTGGAACAGTACACACAGAATATTTACGAGGCGAAAAGCTGGGTATATTCATCGTTTACGTGCAAGCAGCATCTTGCCTTTAAATTCCCAATTCCTTTCCAACCCCTCATGCATGATTTCGTCCTAAAGTCTGAAGGAAAACTTTTTTCTCTCAATGTTATGACGTTTACGTTTATTGCACTCTTTGAATAAAGTACAATAAATAAATATAATAATTCATTTACAGAAAATACCACATTGTAGAAGGGGATATAAAATTTCTTGGTCTCAACGCAAACAGATTACTTGAAATAAATTTCTAGAAATTTAAGCTAAAAAAATGTCAAAAGTGGTGAGCAGCCATTTAAGTGAAAACGTAGTTTAGAATAAATCGATTTATTTATTTTTTAATTCGGCAGAGCTCCATCGTGTCTAGCGTCCGGAACGGAATTGTGAATCTGCTTACGAAAGCGGCTACTTATATAGTCCCCGCGGTAAATAGTGCGAGTCAATGGTAGAAGTTGAAGCCAAGCTATTGGTCCAAGTAGGAAAGCAGCGCGGACCAGTGTCTCCAGATCGTGGGATTTTTCGGCCCCCACTCTACGACCCACGAGCTCA
>CAJFCO010018493.1:41998-63378 GCA_904066015.1 Synergus gifuensis
GCTCAATCACTAGATAGAGATACTTTACGTTTACGTCCCTTAAAAGGTAAAGACAAAAATCTATCTTTTTTTTATTACTCTGGTGCATTTAAATTGCGTCTATCTTTTGGTGATAAGGTAGAAAATTGAGATTCTCTTGCTTCTGGGTCATTAAATTTCTTGGATGGTCCTTTACGAAGGAGATTTAATATTAAATCCTAAGTTGGAAAGGATTTAATAAAACCAACTATCTGACCCAATAAAATTAGAAGTGGAGTTGGTTTCTTTTCCTGGTTTTAGTTCAATCGACATGATTTGTCTCTTATGAAAATATAAAATAATATACATTAAAGTTCCCTCCCTAGGGATCACGTGACCTTGCAGCTGGTGGGAGGGCTTAAGGGTCTCTACGGGCTCCTACTTCGGGATCTGCGAACTAGAAGAACTAAGCTGCAAGGCCCAGGGACTCTGGAGAACAAAGAGGTTGGTAGTCCGTGGGATCTGAACAAAGGAGCGATCCTTCAGGGAGGAATTGGCCACACCTCTCAGAATATTGAGGGTGCGAGTCCTCTGGTCTCCAAACCAAGATGTGACCAACCGTGCCGAGGGTTGACTGGCACCAGGATTACCAAATCCGCCCCTATCGTTGGCGAGGGGGAGATGTTTTGGACAGGAACCTGATTGCTGGAAATAGGGACAGAAGTGTCTCTAACAGTGGATTCGGGAAACCAGGCCGAATCCTGTATTATAATCCAGCCTCATCCATGTATGCGGGGCTCTGCATGGATGGAATACCTCTTCCCTATCTGCTCGTGGGATCTGAATGGACCGCAAATATCAAGTTAAAAACAAAAACAAAAAACCTGAAGACTCCAAAACAGGGCTTTCAGGGAGAGCCCTGTTTTGGAGCCACAAGAGCCCCCCCCCTCAAACCAGGGGGGCTCTTGTGGGGGGCCTTCTCAGGAGGGCTCTGTTGAAGGGCTCTCAGTTATTTAAGAACCGCTGGGAGAGGGCTCTCTAGAGGGCACCCTACGGGCGGTAGATGAAGTGGGACAGTGCCTCACAGACCTTTCCTTTAAGAAGAAAGGGCCGTGTGGTGCAGAGAAGAAGGGGCGCAAAAGGCAGCGGCTTCTTCTTGCCCAAACATTAGAAGGAAACCAAAGGAGACTTTGGTTTCAGGTAAAAAGAAGAAAGGGTCTCAGGACACTCTTCCGGGCAGGGCGGCTAAGAGGCACAGGGCTCCTGAAGTCCCGGGCCTCTCTTATGCGCAGGTGGCCGATAGTGCGCTGACGAGGGTGATCGTCGCGGCGGGCTACCCGGAGACCTGTTTGACTTAGAGGGAGTAGGACAGGCTAAGGGTGGAAATCGTGAAAGCGATTGACGCTATGACCCAAGAGGGGCACCCGCCCCTCTTGGGTCATGGCGTGCCCAGGCTGGACGGGACCTTTCTCAGGATGGGGGCCATCGTGGTGCGGGTGGCTGACACCTGGACGAGGGAGTGGCTCGAGACAAGAGCCCCCAGCTTCAGGCTTTCAGAGGACCTGGAAATCAGAATTCATGAGCTGGAGGTACTGCAGAGGTACGTCAGGGCAACTGTTCTGATCCCGGGGGAACCCGAGGATTCGGCGATGGTTCTGAAGCGCCTCGGATTCCAGAATCCGACCCTGAAAATTGAAGGCTGGAGGGTCTACTCGGGGAGTAAGGGGGTAAGTGATCCAGGTTGCGGGGGCAGACTGGGTCCTTGTTGTAGGTGTCCCAGAAGGGGTTGTTTGTGCTGTAAAGGCCCTAAATTACAGGCCCTATCTGGGAGCAGGCAGGGTCAGCATCAAGCTGAACCAGTAGGACCTCAAAAGAGGCCCTGCAGAGAAGGGGGATGCCCCGGAGTGGTCTATTCAATGGCTATTTCGGACATCCCTATTATACAGATTAATTTGCATCGCAGCAAAGGCGCCTCGGCGGTATTAACCAGGTGCATGGCTGCGATGCGTACAGATATATCCCTAATCCAGGAACCCTGGTTGCACAGGGAGAAGGTTAGTGGATTAGGGGGCTGTGACACGATCTTTAAGGGCCCGCTCGAGATTTCGCCAAGGGCGTGCATTGCCGTCAAAGGCATGGATGCCCTACTGGTGCCGAAGTTTTGCTCAAGATACCTTGCCATTATTAGGGCAAGGCTCAGGGGCAGTAAGGGAGAAAGGCTGGAAATTTATATAGCTTCGGCCTACTTCCCGGGGGATGCTGCAACTGGACCTCCGCCGCTGATAGACAGCACCGTCTGTAGAAAATGTAGAAGGGACAATGAAACGTCCCTTCATGTCCTAGGTCGATGCCTGGAACTTTCTGGGCTCAGACACCAAACCCTCGAGGCGGCTTTGCTGGAACCATAGGAGATTAGGGCGCTACAGGCCAGCGACATTCTAGTCTTCTTCAAAAGGACTGGAATGGGTGGTTAGTGAGCGTCAAGGGGAAAGGGATAAGACACAATGGGCTTTTAGCCTGAGCGCCTGTAGGGCCCCACGGGGGTGGGGCGCCTTGCCCGAACTGTCCAACCAACCAACCAACCATACATTAAAGTTAATAAATGTATATTAAAAATAATATACAATATAAATATACAATACATAACGCGTTACCCTCTCATAGAGTAATTAAATCAGTTTCGTTGAAACAGATGTTGAAAATAATGCTGGCGTGCAGTAGTAACTAATATGTAAATGTTAAATGTAAATTAAAATAAATTAAAAATAATTATTATTCAAAATAAGGGACTATAGTGCACATACTCAACAAGCAATTGAGACTTTATATTACCTTTCGACAGAGTGTTCTGCCCATTTATATAGTGGAGGTTGTTGCTGTTATTTCGATATCAAAACCGCATTCGACCACAGGAGCATAAAATGTGAATTTACGACGCAGAATGACCTCCAGCGATAGGTCATTCGACGCCGGTCGACGAAACCGATAAATCGTTTGAATTTGGATTGCGTAAAGTACGGTTGCCGAACTAGTTGTGTCAATTCATTTGACATAACTTTCTAATGTTTTACACTTAAAACATGTAAGTAATAAGTAAACAAAGAGAATAACACTAACATACGCCAACTGTCGTAGATTTTAGGAACTTTTACACAATGTTGAAATGTCATATATTTGGGTAATTTGGTAATTTCCCTGACCAGATTGTTAGGAATGTCCACCGCGTTCAGAAAAATCAAGGAAAATAGAAATAAAAAAAACCGTTTTTGAGTTATAGTTGAGAAACAATTTTTTTTCAAATTTTGAAATTATCACACAGTCTGAAACTAAGTAAAACATCTAATTTCGTCGAGATATCATGGATTTGTGAATTTGAGAAAAGAATATTAAACAGTTTTGTGGATATTGGCAATTTTTTGTAAAAAAGAGAAAAAATTTGTTTTTGACCTTTAATAAAAGTCAGAGTTTTTGAGATATTTGAACGGCTCTAGGACCAGATTGTCAGGAATGCCCACTGGGCTTAGAAAAATTAAGGTAAATTAAAATTCAAAAAATCGTTTTTGAGTTATAGCCAAGAAACGATTTTTTTTAATTTTTGTTTTTTAACTTTTTTATTATTTAAATTTGTATTAAATTTTATATTATATTATATTGTTTCTGATATTGAAATTGTTCTCAATAAGGAAGATACATAGCGGTGTAGAGGAGATAAAATAGAATGCGTTGAGGTTGCTGCAGGCTATTCGAAAAGCTGAGTTCCATAATTGCTTCAGGATGTGAGAGCAGAGTCCTAAGAGGGTTTTGGCTTTTAAAAGAGAGTACCTACTTTCAAAAGAACTTGGGCGTCATTCCTCTAAAGTAATTTTCTCTCATTTTGTAGCATGAAGTCAAATTGTTATCCAGCAGACAAGATAAGAAATTTCAGATTAAAAATTTAGCAAATACACTCGACGTTCTCAATATCAACGAAATTCAAGCCAGAGGCGTTCGCAATATCAACCAAATTCCTTTTCTCAAATGTCACATCCATTGCGCATGCATATCGAGTCATATTGCAGAAAAATTTGAAATGTCAAAAGTGTATTGCATAGGTTAAATGTATGTAAGTGTATCATTTTTCACAGAAGAAGGTTCCTATTAAAAAATGGATATACAAAACAAAGAAAACTATGTGAGTAAATGAATTTAATTTGTAATTCTACTAATTTTCAAATCGAAATTAATAAATCTTGATAAAAATGAAAATTAATTAAATGCATATTCAAGTGAGTAACATAGGATATTCTTTATTTACAGAATATGTATTTAATTAATATTTATTTTTATCAAGATTAATTAATTTCTATTTAATGGACATTTTTATAAGTTGAAATGCCATTATTTATAACAAAGAATAAAAATAATATTTTTTAGCATTTTAAATTGTGCGCGAATAGCAACTAAACAGATACTGAGCACAACGCGTGCGCAGTGGTATCAAGTGAGAATTTCGCTGGTTGATACTGCGAATGGAAAGCGGTTGTTATTGCGAACGGGTTGATATTGCAAACGTTGATATTGGGAACGTCGAGTGTAATTTTTGTTTGTGTTGGTTTAGAAGTGTAAAATAAATTCTCATCTAGTAACTAACTTCATTTTTAATTATTCAGCTTTTCGGTTCATGTGTTAATCAACTAATACTCTGAAGAGTCATGGTGAAAAAAGTGATTATAATTTTGAGAGAAACAAACGGCGGAAATTTCCAGTTAATTGATGGTTCAGTTTTTCGAAGCCAATGCAAAGAATGAAGTCGCCGGAGGGAGACGATTTGTAGGGAGGATAAAACGAGCTGAAATAGGGATAAAAAGGGAGATGGAGAGAAAAAGAAGGAGAAAGAGCGAGAGGGAAAATGGTACCTAGGAAATGAGATGTACAACTGTTGGAGGTGAACGAACCAGCACCAGTGAATGCAATTTTCATTTGCTCTCGCTACCGGCTGCATCCGTTGCAGCTGTGTCACCCCCATTCCCATTTCTGTCTTCCTCCTATCTTCCCCCTCCAATTTACCAATTCTCGCCGAGCCCATTCACTGGTGCTCACGTGTTTGCAGAACTGATTACATTTTCACTGAGAAATATTGCAACATTATCACAAAACTGATTGGAACGAAGAGTACAGGTGTGATAATTTATATATGTATAACATAAATGGGACATTATTTATTAATGGACTCTACTCTGTTACTCTGCACTGTTAGACAAATCTGTATGAAATTTAAGGGGGGGGGGGGTCCATTCGATGAAAAAAATGCACGTTTTTAGGAATTGTTTTTGGCGATACAGGTATTGCTAGTTTATTTTGACAATATGTAACTTATAGTACAACTTTTAGACTATATTCATGGAAATTTATATTGAAAGATATTAAAAATTGAGCTAATAACAGCGAATCTCCGGAAGCGCCTCGAAAAAAAGGTGTTTTGCGGTGAACATGATAACTCGAGACAGATTCATCGGAAACAAAAAATTCAAATTGGGTTTTATAAAGGAGATATTTCTTGAGGTAACATTGGAACGATTTTTTTTTTTTGATTTTTGAATTTTTGGTAGCATTTGGCAGCCAAAAACACTATTTTCGCTAAAAAAAATCGATAAATTTGATATTGTAAAATCAACAATTATTTTTAAAAAACGAAAAAGGCTCCAGCGTTAGAATTATGTGAAGAACAACTGCGCAAAATTTCAAAACGATCGGCCCACTAGATTTTGAGTTATGCTGTCCACCGACTTTAAAAATGACACTTTTCAGGAGAACGCTTTAAAGTATACTTTCAAGCAAGTATAAGAAATCGAGGTGGATCAACTGACCATGTATTTCCGTCATTTTTTCTCCAATTGACCTGAAATTTTTAGACAACATTCTTGAAATGTTGTACTATCAAATAAAAAAATATAAAAAATTTGAAAGATAAAGCTTAAATACGGACCACCCCCTTAAAAAAACGCTTTCAAGCAAGTATACGAAATCGAGGTGGAGCAACTGACCATATATTTCCGTCATTTTTGCTCCGATTGACCTGAAATTTTCACACAACATTAATGTAATTTATATGAAAATGCTACGACTCGTACGGAAAATATATATTAGTCAAGAAAATCACTCTCCCCACGGCACACACGATATTTTTTTATAATATATCGTGATTACAAACGTTTTGCATACTTATGAAGTGAAATTGAAGTTTCGATGTTCGATTCTGATTCGATTCTTGAAAACGACGATTATTTTTATCGTCAATGTTTTCTACATCATAGTGTTCGATATTTTCAAGATATATGGTAGCATCACTTTTCTTAGATAGGAGAAGTTTCAGTAAAAGAACTCGCTAATTTTTGCTAGTACTTCATATTGAACACTCAATCAGTCCAAGTTCGTATAAAAAACACTTGAGTATCCTGAAAGAAACTCGAAATACGAGGGATATAATAAACCCATCACTGAATAATGTCTAGCGAATAGATATTTGTCGCATTTGAAGTAGAAAATGATGTTGTAGAGAGGCTGAGGCGCAAGATAAGATAGATAAACCATGAAAATTTTATGTCTGTTATAAACAACCTTATATTTACGATAATGTATTATTCGATTGGTGTTTTACGACACCGCGCTTTTACTATTATTCAGCCTTGGGCATAAAACACCGAACGCTATACAACGCAGAGGTCTGCATCGTATGCGTATCAGATACTAAATCAAGCAAAAGAAAATCTCCTGAATGCAATGATCCGCTGTAAAAACGACGAGACAACATCTAAAACGACATAACGCCGATAAAAATATTCTCTCTTTTCTCTTATCCCCTGCGTAAATATTTTTCTTCGCGTTCAGACATTTAAAATTTTCATCGACCATCTATTCTCCTTATGGTTTCCTAAACTGATCTTTTCCACCTTCTGAATCTATTTATACGATTATTTCAGATCCGCGTGGAAATTGCCAGACTTCTTCTCAATCCTATCTTAAAAAAATGGTGTAACGAAATGTTTTGAAAATCTCGCATACATTATAGTTTCAAATCTGATTGGCTTTAGAATGATTTGAAGTTGCATGTAAGAAGAAAAACAAAATTGGTGTTGGTTTGCTAGTTTCCTTCAATTCTTTTTATTTCCTTAATTTGTATAATTTACTTGAACACTTTTGAAGTATTGAAATATTGATCACGCTAAAAATAAAGCATGCGTTGGTTGTGAAGTTCTGATTAATTGAGGAACCATGGAGGGTAATTTTTTATGCCAAAGCATTTTAAATATTGGATGAATGCTCGGCGTAATTTAGTTTATTGAAGAGAGCTTCCAATGTAGATTAATCAAAGAGACTCGATTTAGTGTTCAGTCATCCGTGTATTACTGCTTGCAAACACATTCGCCTATCTGCATCCACTTATGCACAAGGACTCAAAGCAATACGACCCTATGCGACTATTATTGTTATTCGGCATCTTCAGTAATCGCTTCTGCGGCATGCCATATCCATTCGCACTTTCAGAATATCGATCCATTCAGAAGATTAATCCCTTAACAGCGGGTAGTTAAATATAATAAGTATTTATAAAAACTTAAACAAAATATCTTAATCTTCAATAATTTGATTTCAGTCTCAAAAATATTGCTAATTACACTTTTATTTATTATTCGAAGAAGTAGTAAGCTACGTCGTAAACTACGCTGGTTACTATCCCAATTTCTGACATCGCATCCTACGTCGCTTTCGAAGCAGTTTACGATGTCGGGATTTTCAGTACGATACGTGGCAACTCCCCCCCTAATTCGAACATAAGAGTACAATTGCATAATATTTACTTCTGATTCTATACAAAATAGCTCCTGGCCTTTTTATCCGATTCAACATTTATAATTATATAACTAAATGCCGAACTAAACATATAAGTTAGCCATATAATAAGATTAACTACAATATTCAATTTTGTTTTGTCCTTAGAAAGAATAAAGTTCAGGTTTTCATGTCTGATGCTTCATCATGATATATATAATGTATATGTAGATAAAATGAGTATATAATTTCATTATTCATAGTCCTCAAACTATAGAATTATTTATAGGGAAAGAAATAGTAGGCTATTCTTATACTATATACATAAGAAAATTGACATTTCCCACAATCAAACTACACGTCAAATTATACTATGATAGTTTGGTAAATATCACTGTTAGAAAATTCTTTAATTTTCAAGCATTTTTAATGTACACTTGTAACTGAAATTTAAGTTTTTGGTAAATTGAATGAAATTAATTTACTTATGACTGAAATGTAAGGTATCTGCGCGTGGAAAGTGAGATTAAATTACGTGTAACTAAAAATTAATGTAAGTGACTGAAAGAAGAACTTATATAAATTTCCGCTTTACAAAATCAATATTCACATTATTTTCATATTTTTAAAAGATATATATGTATGCGGAGAAGCAGAACAAGTTACATAATGCAAACTTTAGTTCAGTGTAGCTATAAAAAAGAATTGTAGTCATTGTTGTTTAATTTTAGTGCCAATTTTTTTTCCATGTTTTGAATAGTGCGCGCTATAAGTAGTGGTCACGTGATACAAAATGTATCTGTGGAGCAGACGAACTCGACTTAACTCGAAGTGACCAAGGTGAAATAAGCGGGAACGTCATCACAGCCCTCTGATTAGTGATTTTTATGAATCAAACAGTAAGTCGCCTATTGAAAAAATCTTTTAAAAAGTCCTCGTGTTATTTTCAGACGAGGAACACGAGGAAATCCGCGAGGAATCTGAAAAACCACGGGATTTCCTCGTGTTTTCCTCGTCCGAAAACAGCGTGAGAATTTTTTTCAATACATTACTGCTGGCTTTAGTTAAATTCAATACATTAGTTAAAGAAAGGTTTTATATTTTATTTTTTATTTTTATTTTATTTTTTTCCATACCGCCCATTTAATATACGCCGCCAGTGACTTCCAGTTAGAATTGAAATAAAATTTTTGAGGTTAGAATTTGACATGTTTCAAAAATCTATGTATAAGAAGTAATCTATGTATAAGAATGTATGTATATGTAATCTATGTATAAGAAGTTTTTATTTTGATAATAAATATTCGTGTTCTTGGTTCCAAAAACGCAAAGTTTTTACTCTTCATTTTACATCCTTAACACATAATTAACATTTTTTCATCATATATAGGGTAAAAGCACCAGTCGTTGGCCAGACCTCTGATTTTCTTAAAACAATAGGAATATTAAATAATTTATAATTATAATAATTTATAATTTGCTCGAATTACTTTCATGTGAGTAAAATATGATAAAGATTTGCATTTTCTCATTGTTTAAAGAAAATTAGAGGGCGGGTGTCGACGATTGGTGCTCTTACCCTGTGTAACTGAAAATTAAAGCACATACATTAAAATTAAAATACACGTATTGGAAGTTTCTTCCACTCATGTAACTGAAAATTATTGAACACGTAAATGAAATTTAAGATACCTGTAACTAACTTTTCAATTCAAGGTACATGAAATTTAATGTACATGAGTGGAAAAAACTTCCAATAAATTTGCATTAAAATTCAGTCAGATTTTTCTAATAGTGTATACAATGAAAGGTTATTGATTTAGTTCTGCTTCGATACATTTTTTAATTAGTAATTTCCTGAAACGACTATTGCAACGTTTGAGCACAATTTTTATATTCTTATTTTTATATGTGCTAATCCGCGCGATAATCTTAAGTGAAATTTTCGAGTATTAAACATTTTGTACGAGAATGTGTGTAATAATTTAATATAAAGTTTGCTTTACTACCTTTTCCATGTTTTAACGAAAATAAGCGGATTTTTATGGAATCATAAAGGAAGTTTTTACTCACAAAGGATTATTCATTTACCCTAACATAATGCTCGTTATAACGAGCGTATTCCAATAGTTAGCATCTTTGAAGAATTATTATTATTAAGGACGCGCTGTTTTCCGAAAGCACTATCAAAAATTTTAATCACAGCTTCTCTCTTTCCAATGTATAAATATGTATAATATGGTCTTTGCAAGAGCATTGTAGAGTGTTCAACCATCCTTCATTTTTAACGAATCCTAGCCACTTTTCCCCTAACTGAAATTTTGGAAAATGACATAAAATCAAGTGACTGCAAAAAATTTTAATGGACTTCAAAAAGAATGTAATTCTGGTTCCAGAATGTCCGCATCCAATATGTCAGTCATGTTTTTATAGAATAATTTTCAACTTTCTTTTTAAAAATGATATTTCAAAATGACCTTCAGAACCTTCCACAAAGACGATTTAGATATGTTAAGAAACCGAAGACGCCCGCCGCATTGACCAAAGCGCCATCTGAGGAAATAATAACTAAATATTTTGGAAATATATTTATAGACACCCTACAGAATAATTTTAAACTTTTTTTCTAAATATGATAATTCAAAATGACCTTCAGAACCTTCCATAAAGACGATTTAAGTATGTTAATTAAGAACCTAAGATGCCTTATACTCAGGATAATACTCTGGACTTGACACCTTCATCGGATTGTTGGCTGGTTGGTTTTTGCGAGCTGGAGGGCTCTCTTTAGATAGCCTCAACAAGACGCTCAGACCACCAGTCATTCCTCGATGTATTTATTCCGGATTAAACAGTTGTGAGACCAGGTCTACCCATCGGCTTCAGTGGCAGAGGACATGCTTATCTAGCCTCTGCACAGAGAAAAATGGATATTCAGGTTGACTATCTGAAGTGTAAACGTAACTATACTGAATTTTCAACTATAGGACAGCACTCTAGATAGTCAAACCTAATATTGGCGGAATGTTAAAAATGGTGGTTCAGCTTGACCATCTTAGAGTGTAAGTTCTACAACCCTGGAGTGTAAAACTATAAGAGGTTATGTTCTAAAGCAAAATCTAAAAAAGGCTACTGCCAAGCAGAAAGACAGACGAGAAACGTATTCTTCACTTATCTGACGCACACAAACCTAATTCTATAACCTAATTTAACACTACTACCTACAACGCAATTCCCTAACGCAAAATATCGCACGCTGAGTATATCAGTCGAAATGGTTCTTATATACTAACCAGCCAAATTCTCACCGCTTGTGAGAAATGCCCAGTGCCGGGTCAAAAATTGGTGGTAACCACAGGGACCACCTCCGTAGTGGTGACCCATAAGTGTAGCGGCGCGCAGGCGCGTAGTATCTCAGAGTGTAAACCTGACACTGAAATATTCAAACAGACTATAAAATGATGGTCAGTCTGACACTCCAAGTTTGACTATCCATTTTTCTGCGTGTGTCCCTGCGCCGTCTACGCGGCCTCCCTAGCCCTGCCCTCCAAAGCCCCCCGGCACAGTGGCAGAGGCCTCGCTTTTTGGTTTTTGCTAGCCGTTTTGCCCCTATGCCGAGAGTACTGGGCAGGGGTAGGGTGGGAGGAGCGATCCACGTGAGGTTATCATTTTTTAGGCGATTGTGTCCAGAGAATTTCCCCGGAATATCTCACAGTATCGGCCGGTAACCCAAGAACACTCTAATAAGGATAGTAAACTCTGGTGGAGGGGGTAGGCATTCATGATACGAAATCTGTGTCAGACAGTCGGGTACAGCTGCGCGGATTTCACGCAGTTTGTTTTTGTTCTGCTCATCACAAATGCACTGACACAAAAATTGCCTGTGTGTCTGTGATGCGCAGAGCGAAAACAAACTGCGTGAAAATGGCGCAGCTATACCCGACCATCTGACACGTATTTCGTATCACCCCCTCCACCGGAGTTTACTGTCCTTATTAGAGTGTTCTTGCGGTAACCCCAGGCCACGTGCCCCTCGACATGGGGCCGTTAGCATTGGTCTACAAACCTCTCCTGGTGGGGACCTACAGTTTACGGTGGGTTCCGAACCACTAGAGCTTCAGTACCGGCTCAGGGATCGAACCCGAGACCCGAAATCGGAAACCTCGAGTCTTACCACCTGAGCCACCGACGGCCCCATTTAGGTATGTTAAGAACCTAATATCTGCCGGACTAATCACAGTTCTATCTGTGGAAATAATAACTAAACATTTTTGGATATATATTTATGGATACCCTACAGAATAATTTTTAACTTTCTTTCTAAAGATGATAATTCAAAATGACCTTCAGAACATTCCACAAATACGATTTATATATACTAAGAACCGAAAGTATCCGCCGGATTGACTAAAGGGCTATCTGGGGAAATAATAACTAAATATTTTTGGTAATACATTTATGAACACCTTACAGAATGTGTAAATGAATATGAACGTTAGTTAATTATTTTGTATTGGCCCTCGATGCAACATCAACAAAGTTGCCGTTGTGCTGCCCTGGAACATATGAGTGGGCAGAACACTTGGTAACTTAGCTTATATACCATAACGAGCCTCAATGTTTGGTATGGTTGAAAACTAACAAACCTGCATTAATTAACCACGAGATGAAATGAGCTCCCCTATCAAGTATTGCGCAGTTCGCAAATGTCGGAAGTTAAGTACTTCACCACTTTATTAGCTGCTCTTTGTGTAGATTGATTGTAGTTCGTAATATAGCTAAGTGGCATGAAGTGGGGATTAAGTGGGTTGATTGTTCCTATTCAGATTATTATTCCTCGAAAATTCGAGAGGAAAAGGGCTGCGTACTAGTTGTATGGTATTGAAAGTGTTTCAAGTGCACTCTCGGAAGGAATAAACCAAGCTTTAAAATTGCCACCAAGTAAAAACATGATAATACGGATTTAAAAATTTTATGAATGATTACCAAAGATTTATAAGGATTAAAAATATTTTAAAGAATCACAACGTGTTTTATAAAGGATATCAAATGCTTCAATATTGATTATTCCCTGATCCAGAAATAGGCTCTTGGAAAAATTTGATACAAACAGTTATGACGATTAATCGTGTCAGGTAAATCGTCTGATAAGCAGCCTTCTCTAATTACTCGACACTTTTCCTTAGGGAAGTAATTTACGTATTCATAGACTGTTATCGATTGGACTAACAAGGTCGACGTGACAACTGGGAGACTCGATGCATTGATTACTTACCAAAGCGCCAGTTGATAGTGCAGAATGGCACGATTGGGCTGGGATGTGTCCCTGAGGAAGTTGGCAAAGTTGTAGTGCATCTTGGCGTTGTGGGGAAGAGACCTCAAACCAGCCCTGCAAATTAAAAGTCCATTTCAGACGTTAGACAAGATCATTCCAGAGCCACAAAGTGACCTACCCTCTATTATTTTTCCCCTAGTTTACTTAACATGGAAACTAGTTTACTCATAAGATGCACAATCTAGTTTCCAAACAACTTTAAGGAGTTAATTTCGGAGATGAAACATTGCGATTTAGTTAAAGTTTCAGACCTCTAGTCTAACGAGAACTTTAAGCAAATGATTTCAAAAATTTTAAGTAATTGCATTTTATTTCAAGGTATTTTAATAATTTTAATAATTCTACGATTTTTTAGGTGCCAGTCTAAAATTAATGGTGCATCCGATTATAGAGATTCATGTCACGTATTGGCTCACATTCAGGAGGCATTACGTGTTCCACCTTTATTTTCGTGTTTGACACGAATTCGCCATTAATCCCTCGATTCTAATTTGAACTCGGGGAAACACAAACTGATTAATCGATGGTGGAATTGATCAATCGGTTTGTGGTTAGTCGTTACGGTTAATGCACCTGAGAAGGGACTCCCTCGACGTCCAGTCCCGATTTCGCAAAACTGTTCGACAGCATCCCATGATCATAAGCAGCACCACACCAGCAGTGATCAAACTTCGACGACGAGGAATTGCTGTCCAGGTCACCTGAGCACCGTATGAAACCAGTAGAATCCAGCCAAAGCTGAAAAGGGACAAAATTAATTGTAACTTTTTAAAACTAATTATTTCATTACTAAACATATAGATAATTTTACAAAAATGATTCCTCATTGCGTCTCTAATCTACTTTAATCTAAAAACTAAAATAATTTCAACAGTACCATGCACTTTTCCAACAGATCTCATAAACGGTTCACAACAGAGAAACACGCAGGCGTGCATAACAAAAACACCAGCTCGTTTCATTCTCGAGTTTCCAGTACGTTTATCTCTTATTCAAACAAAACTAGGCATTGTGTTGTAAAAATAAATTGCTGCCGGTTTCTTTAACATCAACACTTTGAAGTTCGTTTGCGGGAAGCTCTTCATCCACATTTTACATTCTAAATTTTGCAATCTACATTGGAGGAAATGCTGAGGTGGGATTAAAATTTACCTGGGGATGTATAGGACTCGTTCCGCCACTACGAAGCCCACAGTGAGAAAAAGGTTGGAGGCGAGTAGGAACGGCAGTACCAAGAACATCCAACCAAGTACAAGTGGCGGATGCCTTTGTTGCTGAAAACAAAAGAAAGGAAATGGGTTATTCATTTAATCACAGTCGACTTCGGATGTAAGGTGGCCAGCTTGAAATAGTGGAAACCAGCCTAGTCAGTTTATATATTGAACTAATCCCCTTTTTCAAACCTCCTTTAACTAACTATTTTTCCAATAATCTTTTCAAACAGCCTAACCAAACCCCTTATCAAAACCTTCTATCTGAAGTCTCTTTTCCAACCATAGTCTCCAAACCCCTTTTCCAAACCACTTTTCAATCCACTTCTTTTTTAATTTCGGGAATTTTATTTTCCGAGATTTTTCTGTTGTCCCAAATGCCTTTTATCTCCCCAACACTAGAAATATATTAGCACAGAATCAATTTAATCAAAATATTTTCTATTCTTCTATTATGTTATTAAACTGTATGCGGAAGGGATTAAGAAAAGAAACAAGAGGGTTGGGGAAAAATTCACTGAGATCAATAAGGGTGAACGACCACAAGCGATTAAAGGCGTGAGGTAAAGTTGACGAGTCATTTTCTTAAATTATGATAAATTATTGTAGCAAACACACTGAGCGTCAATAAATCCTGACAGTGATTTATTCACAATTGATCCAGTCTGTTTTGTGTCTCCGACGCCGGTGAACTCAATAGTTTGCTATTTTGAGGGTATTAGATGTTTATCAAATCTAAACTCGAGAACTCTGGCAAAATCTCGACTATATAGTTACAATTATATGTTTCAATTCCTACTTTTGAAATTGTTTAATTTTTAAGTTATGTCATCAATAGTTATTTAACATTTTTTTTTTGTTCCGCTTCTTTTACCGAAGGTACTTTAATAAAATCAATAAAAGTTACTACAATAGAGGATCTTTCTGTTAAAGAAATACTTTGTATTCAATCTGAGGCTATGACTGAAGAGAACAAATTTATTGTAGATTATTTGGTGGGAATATCAAGAAACAACGCATTTCTCATACTTTAATTTCGTTGAGCGACAATCAATATTCAATATCTCTAAAAGTGTAGCTTATTACTTTTAACCTATTACGCATTATAGAAGAATAATATATCTATAGACTCTATAGACGCTGATGAAAACCACTTGATTGATTGCTTCCTTGCTTGCCTTCACAAGAAATCATTCTGAGAAATAAAACATTTTTCCTATTTTAAGTGATCTTTCCAGCCTTTTGAAAACTGTTATATTTATTAGATTGGCTCAAACAAATTAAGTTACTTTGGTTTGTGAGAACACACATAAAAAAATAGTATTTAATAATATTAAATAACAATATCAATCTTCAATTTTAAATAAAATTCAAGATAATAATATCAGAATTTATATCAGAATTTTGAGGGAAAATATGACGGTTGTTATGCATTTTCCAAACAATGCTTTGCGTGTCGTATCTCGTAAAAGAAACAAGTATAATAGAAATGAGTGTCTTTTTTAGGGTTCCATCTCTTTTCTCATGTTTCTGAAACTCATAAACAAAGCTCATAGTACTTTTGGGTTTATCTTCTCGTGTCTAGCTGCCCATTGGGATACAATTCACGCACACAGCTGGGCAAAAACTAGTGACCCGAAACATGTCCAACCGATTCTATACACCCGTTACCACCCACTACCCCTTCTCACTATTTCTCTAACTGTGTCTCTCTTTCGTGCAGATACAAACTCACACTGATGTTACAGACATGATGAACGACCGTAATTCAGACGCACAAAAGCGCACTTGGGTACTATGGAATTCTAATTACGCAAGTTACAACGAGTGCTTCGCACACACCACTATCATTGTATTAAAATTATTTCGACTATGCACATTGCACAGTGCACACTGTTAGGCGCGTTAACCAACTTTGACTTTGATAAGTATCACTTGGTTGGTAAGTTAGCGAATTTTTCAAATTTTAGTGGAAAGATTCAGCCCACTACATACATACGCCTTTCTTGACCCTCGCGTGAAATACACCCCTCTTAACGTCCATGTTACATATGTACGATCTTCTTGGTCCCCAAGTGACATACATACATACATACAATTCGTTGGAATCTCTTAAAGTTCTAAGAAACCTTTATTCCTTAAACTTTCAAAACATTTTAAATCCCTTAAAATTCCTTAGCTTTAAAAAGTCTCTTAAAATTTCATGAATTCCGTTAAAATTCCGCGAAATATCTTGAAATACCTTAAAATTCTACGAAATCTTTTAAAAATCCTAAAACTCTTTAGAACTTCCTAAAAATCACTTGAAGTTGTAAAAAGTAGAACAAATAATCTTGTGCGTAGCGTGCATGTTGGTCTGCAAGTTAAAATAAATAAATGAATAATAATTATTTATAAAATTATTGATTCAAAATAATACTTTCTTAAAATTAATCTAAATTAAAAATTTAATTCAGATATATCCAGAATACAAATAACAAAATAATATAAAATGGGAGTAATATAAAAGTTGCAACTTGATGACTACTGGTTTTAAAACTATAACTGAAAGCGAAACGATTGCATGGATAAGAGGATTTTATATGATTCAATCAGACAACTTTTTGTTCTCTTAGATAGCAGACGGTTTTCCTCGATGTTTTCCACATCCTGTTCTTCCAAACTCAATTTCTTTCACTATCTAGCTCGCTCTGGTTTGGAATAAACGCGGTCGCTTAGTCTAGCAAAAAATCTATTTGATTAAGTGTAAAAGTAGAAATTTTTTCCCTTTGTATGTCACGACAACCATTCACGATGACATAACGATTCTAAAAGTTCGAATTTCTATTTCTGAAAATGACAAACTGATAAATAGATTTGAGAAGAAAATAGAATATAGAGTAAATCCGAGAGTAATTGTCGATTATATATATGTGTATAGGTAAACATATATACAAACCCTGCTTCCAAACGTCATATTCGGAGAGTCGTGAATATTGGAACAACATAAAGGAGAATCAATGTAACAAGGTCCACTGATGAAGCTCGAACTGTTTCCCCAGCAATCTACAAACTAATGTACATATGTCACGGAATTTCATGTCTGCGAAGGCGATTCACGCGGTAACGAGGATATCAACACAAAAACAGAATATGTGCATCAATTCGATACTAAAGATGCTCTTCAATGTTTCCAATTATGGACTTTATTCGCGAAAACCAACAGTGAAGCTCGCAACGCAATGGTTACGAAATTATACGGGCCTATTAAAAATGTCATGAAGCATATTCTGGCTTTCAGAGGAAGACTTTCCGGTATGTTGTGCAAATTACTTTTGCTAACATTTACCGACTGCTGGTATATTCATTGGTTTAAGTCCGGGGTAAATTAGATTTGTGCCTGGACTAAATTTCGAATGTCGACTCTTGCCTGACTAAAATCTACACTGTAAATTTCGGGAATTTTACCTATGATTTCGCAGGGAATATTCCACATTTTTGTTTGCGAAAATGATTTTCCTGAACACTTTAGGAAATTTTCCTAAAACGTCTGGAGATGTATTGAAATTTTGGGAAAATTCCCTAAACTTTATAAAATTGAACAATACCTACAATTTTGTAGGGACTTTTCCAAAATCATTTGATTTATCGGAAAAATTAAGGAATATTCCTTAAATATTCGTGAATTAAGAAATGCCTAAAATATATTGGGAATTTTCACAAAAAATGTTTGATTTTCCATATTAAGTTGAAAGAGTATTGGAAGAAGTATTGTAAAAATATTGTAAAAGTATTGGAAGAAGTATTTAAAAAACTATTTAAAAATTATTGAAAAATTAGGAAGAACAATTGAAAAAGTAGGATATATACTTTCTTTAAATTTAATTTTGAACTCGTGGGGTCATTATTGATGAAACTAGGACTAACCAAGCGTCTGTAGATCCGTTTAATGAACTCGAATATGGTCGTTTCAAAGTCAAAACTTCACTGGGTAACTTGATTAATTTTCAAGTTTCAGCCCTTGCTTTAAGGTGTCTAGTGAATCTAAATCTTGGAAGGACCCTCCTTTCAATTCAAGCGTAAATGCCGTCTTTTGATCGGGAATCTGGCGATGACCACAGCCTCAGGCTTCAAAGTAATAAATTTTCGAGTATCGTTCCGAACCAGAATATCGAAATCAGTCAATCGATGAGTCATTTTTAATACTTTCTTATGTGGTAGATAAATGATAATATACATTTTATAAAGTAAAGTGTGCTTCAAAAAAACTTATAGATAAACAAGTACTAACACAATAAAAACAAAGAAATTAATTGAATGCTCATTTTGTGATATTTTCTTTTTACTTTGAAAATTGAAATACATCGTTAAAAGAAGTTAATTTTACGGAGTTGAGTGTGATTTCAATCAGGGACTAACTAAACTGATAAGAACTGAGTGGGTAGTAGGCTAATGGTTCGTAACATTTCAAGAACAGCGTGTGATAATATCACAATTTCCACCGAATAGAGGTCTTAAACTGAAGGGATTTATCACTTCATACGATGTGCCTACAGTCAATTCCATCATACATTGATGAAACTTGTTTCTAAAGTAAAACTTATATTATAAATTTCAATATAATTAACATTGGATTTACCAAAATTCACCAGTCATTTTGACTGGTGCTGGTATAAATGTCAATAACAAAAAATATGTTTGTTACTAATATATATAAAATAACATTAAGTTCATAAAATTTATTCTCTACTTATATCTACAAAAGTCATAACATCGATAAGATAGGATAGGATAGGATAGGATAGGAATAAAAGAGATATATAGAACAGGATAAGAAATAATAGGATAGAATATGATACGAAATAATAGGACACGATAGGGTAGATTAGGCTAAGATGTGAGATAGGAAAAGAAATAATAGAATAGCATAAGATTGGAAAGAATAGGAAAGGATAGGAAAGGAAAAGTTGAGATGGGATAGTATATGAAAGGATAGGGTAGGATAGACAAGAATAGCACAGGATAGAATAAGATAGGGTTGATTAGGTTAAAATAGGATTGGAAATTATAGGATAGGATTATAAACATTTAAAACGTTTAAAGTTTCAATTCGATTCCCCACAGTTTCAAAAGACCAATTTTCAATTGTAAACCTTTTTGTTTCGAAATTTTTAAAGGTGAATAATTTATAGAAAATTCCTCATTTTTATGTAAAAATGCAAGAAATTTATTTTTATAAATTCATAAATTTAATTAAAAATTTTTTTAAATTTATAACTTTTATAATTCTTCTTTATCAAAAACACCCAACTTGTTTGAAAAGAGTGTTAAATTTATCACAAAACTTCTTGGAGCGAAAAATAGGAAAAATATATTTACAATTGTTACAGTTATTTCAGGCAGTATCAAAAGGGATGCTGCGCCAACAACTTTAGAAATTTAAGGACTGGCGTAGGCCATAAAGTTTGATTTAGCCGATGACCAACTTGGGTCAAAGTCGTTCGAAAAGTGTATAAAATAGACGTGGTTGAAGCCTGGCACGAACATTTCACCAATGTTACGATCTGCGAGATTTTAATGTACAATAAAATAAGCGTTTGAGAAACAAAAGAGTCATAAAAGCTTTCGGGTTACAGGACTTTAGGCCCTTCTACCATAAATTTATCTGTTTTAAAGACATCACAGCTTTGAAATTTCTTAATCGATTTCGTTGAGATGTGCAATAAAGATATTAATTCATCGATCTATCGACCTCAATTCCTAATTTTCTACATCGAACGCACCGTAGCGTTTCCTAATTAGCTAGATCCTAATTGTGAGGATCAAGGCACTTCATTACGAAATTGAAGGCAGTTGTGTCGTGTATTATGTATGGCAATTAAGATTATAGTGCTACATCAGATCCCCAATTGCCTTTGAATCTTAATAACGGGAATCCCTTTACACTAATCCTTTCTATCTGATGTCATTGATTGCCTTACGTTTCCCCGATAAAGCTAAGTCTTCTAGTATTGTCACTATATATGCTATATGCTACTAAATCCTCACATTGAAATTAACCTCGTCAATTCTGGCTTGCAAAATCACAACCTGATCTGACTTTTAGATTAGAGAGATCTATATTATTATATAGATCTCTCTAATCTAAAAGTCTAATCTGGGATTACCACCAGTCAACAGAAACACCAGATGCTAGTCGTAAGACTATGTAACCTAATAGAGGCTAATCTTACGTGGGTGCTGAAAAAACAAGTAAATTATTGTTTGCTTCCTTAAAAATTTCTAAAGGTTACATTTTTATCCGAATTAAAAGTTTTATTTATAGAATTAAGTTAGAATTTTAATTTATTAAAAAAAATTTTAATTTAATAAAGATATCACAAAAAATGGATATTATTTTTAGGATTTATTAACAGTTAAATTGTTATAGTCTGTACTTTGACTATATAATCTGACCTTTGACCCTTGAAATATGAGTTATGATGACCTAACCTTTTTAGCCTATTACTTTTGGATTCTGACTTTTTACATTTGAGTTCTGACACTTGTCATATTGACCAGTGATCTATAACCTATGACCTATGGCTAATCACTTATGACTTATAACCAATTAGCTATAACCTATAATTTACTACTTATGACATATGACTAATTACATATGACATGTGAAATGAAATATTAACTTTAATCTATGACTTTTGACCTATTACCTATGATCTATAAACTATGATTGATTGATTCGTGGCTTATGACTCATGACTTGAATGCCTAAAGCCCATGATCTATGACCTATGTCTTTTGATCTGTGATCTATGACTGTGACCTTTGACCTACAACTTACGACTTAAAACATATAACCTCTGACCACTAATTGTACGTTAATTTATTACCAATGCCTAAAAAATTATCGATGATTGATTGATTGGTCATATGTCTAAATAACCTACGACTGACGACCATCAATCTACGACCCATAATATTTGCCTATTAACTTTGATTTATGACCTTTGACCTATGACTTATGATCTATAAACTATGATTGATTGATTGATTGATTGATTGATTGATTGATTGATTGATTGATTGAT
>CAJFCO010018493.1:63388-85356 GCA_904066015.1 Synergus gifuensis
GACTCACCGACTTATGACTAATGATTAATAACCTGACTAAATGACTAAATAACCTTTGATTTATGGCCTTTGACTTTAACCTTTGCTGATGACCGACGCTAGCTAATTTTCATTAAACTCTACATTTAAAGAAAAATTAAGTTTTCTGGATTTAGGACCTTACAATTAGTAAGTTATATTTCGACTCACCTCAAAATCCGTGAAGGCCTTATATGTAAGTACAAGGCAGCCCCCGAAGAAGAGACACGTAGCTAAATTTCTCGTATCTGCTAGAGTGGCCACCAAAGGAACGGAACCCATCTGCCAGTCGTGCGATAACGTAGCTGGACACAGCAACAACCAGCAATTCAATGCAGCGAGGTAACAGAACGTCAGTAATCTGCAATCAGAAATGGAATAGTCCTGAGGGTACTGTCGTAACTATATATAAACTTCGTGATCATCACAAAAGATAACGTCGAGTGCCTATGGTGCTCTCTAACATGTGCGAGCGCGCACAGTATACCAATTATGCGATATATTCACCTTTCTTAAATGCCAAGATGGATCTTGATTAGAGATTAATTGATAACAAGGTTTAGACTATAATACATCATGAATAGGCGGGAAAAATGGTCTTGAGGAAATTATCCTGTTTTGGTAGAGAATACGTATAATTTCTGAAAGAGATAACGGTTGCTGGATTTTAATTAGGAATTGGAAACTTTTCCCACTTTTTTTCAAACCATTTTTCCAACCTATTATACTTTTCCAAACACTTTTTCCAACCGACTTTCCAACACTTCTTCTCACCTAATTTTTAATGCACCTTTTCCAACCAGTTTTTTCAAACTTACTTTTCCACACCCTTTTTTCTGCGAAGCTGAAGAGAATAAGAATATCAACATACTTCTAACACAGAGTTGCAGATGCGACACACTATCGCACTTTTAATTTGCCAACCCTCAATAAGAGTCTCGAGCCTCGTCATTTTCATTCTTCAGCTAGCTCGGCTTGTTTGACGTACCTATTGTCTAGCAAAGTATCATTCCCAAACACGAAGATTCATTGACAAGTACCATATCAAATAATCTGACCCTTCAATTCATACTTCTACACCGGAACACGTCAGTAATCCCTACCCCGTGATCCTCACTAATTAGACGGAGAGACTTTGTATCGAAATTTGTGGAAAAATTGAAATAAAATTTTTCTATCGACCTTTCTAAAATAAAGCTCGGATTCGGTCCCGGTTTCCGAATTAGGTTCAGATTTTCGGGTTAAATTATATTTTCTGGTTTTCTGATTGTTTTTGTATTGAGTCTGGTTAATCAGATTCAGTTTGCATTTGCGGTTCAATTCCGGGATTTTAAATTCAGTTTCGTTCCGGGTTTTTGGGTTAGATAAGGATTTTTAAGCTTCGCCTCTATATTCCAGTTCGATTAGGATATTTTAATTTTTACCGGTCCGAGTTCTCGGATCTTCGGGATTGGTCCCTGTTTCTGGATTAGACCCAAATTTTCGGGTTAAATTGTATTTTCTGCTTTATTCCTGATTTTCGTGTTGAGTTGGGGAATTCGGATTCAATTTGCATTTCCGGGACAATTCTGGGATCATTTATTCTGTTTCTTTCTGGATTTTTTGGTTAGGATCGGGTTTTCATAGTTTGATCTCTAGACTCCATAATGTCAAAAAAGACGACCTATAGGACATTATTTCTCAACTGTCCCAACATTTTAAATCATGTCCTTCAATTGCCTTCATATTTTCAGAATTTGTTTGCCTACTTGATGGTGTAGTTCTAAAAATGGTAAAATGGAAAAATATTCTGAAAGATAACAAAAATTTAATTTTGAAAGGCATTTTTTAAATGTAAATGTATTAACTAACTGAAGTTGAAGATTTGCGATCCGTAAAATTGCAACGATCTGAAATGTCGCACTTAAGTCAGGTAAAGTTAGGCGCCTGGTGAGGGTTGGGGTAGGGGTGTTTTACCTGTCGAGGTTTTTAAACCAGGAAGCAGGTTAGTCGGAAATTCTGCTTCCACCTCGCAACTCAGGTGCCCTATTGTTTTCTAGTTTTCGCGCGGCTTTATTCATGATTATTAACACTGCATGGTTCTTTTTATGCACTGCATCAAAATGAAAATAAAGCCTTAAATCGCCTCGAGTGCCTTAATCACTCGTCGCCCCACATTACGCTCTCATACTCTCTTTACCTTGTCGACGAATTTCAACTCGTTGAAAAATTTTATGCTGCTAGAAATTTATTATTATGTAAGAGGAAAAATTTTTAAATTATCTTATAGATTTCACTAAATAGAGGATTTTGTGGCGAATTAAAAAAGTGAAAATTTTGATGAGTAAATGGACCGGTCATAAAAACTCGGAATTAACCCGAAAACCCTGAACAAACCCGAAAACCGGGAACTAACCCGAAAACCCGGAGCTAATCCGGAAACCCGAAAAAACGAAATTAACCCGAATATCCAGACCTAACTTAAAAACTCAGACCTAACCGGGAACCGGTTAGGTCCGGGAAGGTCCGGGAACCAACTCGAATACGCAGACCTAATCCGAAAAAACAATTTTTTTTTCTATTTGATTGGAACGTTTTACTCTCTCGTTTAAAAAATTGCAAATAAATAAGTATGTTTAAAAAAAACACATGTAAAGGACATATTAAGTTGTTCGATAAAATGAAACTTGACATATTGTGCGACTGTCTCGTCTCGTTCGTTATCAATCATATTCAGTACACACATTGAATAAGTGAGGTCGATTCACAAGTTGCGTGATTGCATGTCACGCACTACGCTTGTCAAGAGCACTGGATTTCGTATCAGGAAAACTTAATTCGATCTCATGCACGAACACAAGCCGATATTGTTAATTTTTTCGAGCTATATTACATATTCCTTTCGGAAATCGATATTTTCCTCTACACGGTTGAAACCCGATAACGCAATCGGGTTTGAACCCGAAATTGCAACTATATTCGGTTTTTGTCAGCTTGAAAATACTTTTTTAATTTGAAGTAAATGATTACAAAAAAAACGAAACTTTAAACTGGGTTGAAAGTCGCGCGAGTTTCAGGTCCGGGTTTTCTCGAACATTCGAGAACCCGAAAATCTTCGAGAGTCCAAAAACGTTCGATTTTTTGGTAAAGTTCGAACCCGACCCAATCGAGTTTCGGGTTTCAGATTTGTGCACACACCTAAAAAAATATTTATTAACATATTTTTATATGTACGATTGCTCGTAACTGAATAATTTTTTGTTTTTGTAATACAATATTGTTTTATTAATAAGAGAAACTCTTCAGGTTTCGAATATTAAAAGCTCGCGTTATGTTACAATAATAATTATTTTAATATTTGAATATATTATAATATATTTCTCTTTTTTCATCATTATTAATGATGTAAATTTTGTTCGCAATTACAATTTATTTTAATATTACCTAGGATTTAAACATTTTTCATTGTCACACAGGATTCTAAATTTTCTAAAATCCTTTGAAATAATTTCTAATCCCTTTAAATCTTTTGAATTTACTTTAAATCGTTCAAAATCACTTCCAATTTTTTTAATTTGATCAGGTCCGCGGATTGGAATTTGGTCCCGGCTTTCCATATAGGTGATTCTCCACAAACAGGGCACTTTTATGTCCAAAGGATATATTAGTAAAACTATTCGTAGAAAAATTATAAAACTTGGTGAAAGTCTTCATTTTAATGCCTTATAATGTATTCTCAAGTAAAATTCAGATTATGTGATCAAAAATCAGAATAAAATACCATTATATACCAAAAAAACGGGTTTGAAGCATGTCCCCGTATACCAAATGCATTTTTCAGCCTCATATTTAAAATATATAGAGCACTGTTTTGAAATTCATGCTTAACAGTCTTAAAATATAGCTAAAAAGGTACAATTTATTACAGTAATATTTTAATTTAATTATAATATTCATAACAATATATATCAAAATATGGATGTCTTTGAAAACAGTGTGGAGGTCACGACAATACACATATTGCTATAGTTTAACTATTAAGATTAATTTTTTCGGTCCGGCTTTGTGATCAAGTTAAAGAAAAAACCTCTCACTACTCATATCTACCATAGTTTTATGAAAAAAGTATGTACTTACTTTGAAAACTACGAAAAATGTAAGGAAAACGTTGCGTATTTTTATTAATTCGATTGTCGTGACTGGGCATATCTTTTACATTTTTCATTAGAATAGAGTGAATCAAGTATAGAAATATCGTGTGAAACGGAATAAAACTTTTTGCAAAAGTATTTTATGATTAATTCTGTTTTCAATCTGTGAAAGCATTTTTTGTGTTATTTTCAATTAGCGTGACTTCAATTGTCGTCACCATCTTTTAGACATCTCAGGGCTAAACCAATAGAAAATATTACCCGTCTAATAAAATTTTGTAAAAAAATTATTCTAACCATGATTCTGTAAACGAATGATGTTTTTTGGATAGATAAAAAATAAAATAAATGAATGCAACAATTTCAGTAGTTTTAAATGTAAAATAAATTAAATTTTCATTTTTGAATCCTTTAATACTACGATCCTGAAATTCTGAATTTCATTAAAGGTTATATTCACACCTTGTTTACATTGTGAGTTGTGAGCTGAAAGTATTTTTATACAGATGAAAAATGCCAAAGTGTAATAAGAAAGCATTGATTTCGCCTCATATTTTGCAATTAAAAAAAGAGAAAAGAGCTGAAGCTGCAAGAAAAAAACGTAAAGAAATTAAAGAAAATACGATTGAAAAGGCTAATAAAGCTCAAGTGAAACGTCATTTCAGGTATAGATTTATAATTTTTTCTTCCAAAAAACGAAACCTTAAATTTAAAATCGATGATAAATATCTTTCTAATCATTTCAGAAATATTTTTTTATATTTTATTCGCGAAACAAGGCGAATAAAAAAAATTTAATGAATTTAGAGAAAAAAAAATTTTTTTTGTTTTCAAAATGCCCTAGAAACTTTTGGAATAAATTTTAAGCGTGGCTCCTTTCAGAAACTCTTTTTAGGATGCTAATACAACTAATGATTGCAAATAGCAATCATTTGAACGACTTTTTTTTTTTAATACTATATTTCCAAAAGTGCCCTGTTTCTGGAGAATCACCCATATATAGAAAATTATTTTCTCCATGCTAAAATTTAATTAGGAACGAAAATATATGTCAAATTGAAAAATAATTATTTCACCCGTATTACGAGTATATGAAAGCAGTGAATAAAATAGATATGACAAATAACAAATATATCTGCCCTATTTGCAGTAAAATTTCGGCTCGTGTCACGGTGTAAGTTTTGGTAATAATTTAAAATGCGCGTCGACTTTTTTCATCCTGGAAGACGGCTCCCTCGACGGAGGAACGATTTATCATTCTCGATTTACATCCTCGTGGAAATGCGAAACGTCCGTCTCTGGAAAATTCCCCGTTCTTGGATCGAGCGAAGCTGCTTTGAGGGTGGTAGAAGTACGCAGCGGGACTATTAACCTTACCCGTGGGAACAGAGTTGGATAGGGGTGGAGGGGGAAGAGGAGGAGATGGAGGACGCAAAAGTAGACGGGATAAGGGTTACCAGCTTGCACGGAGCTTCACCTACCCGTCCGAACTGCAATGCGGTACAGTCGACTTCTCGTCAGGCAAAGACGACCGACTTCTCTCGTATCGTCGGATGGACGGAGCCCTTTGGCTTTAACGCCTACAAAACCACACGTAGGCCCCCTTTTGATACGAATTAAACGATCCAATTGCCAACAAAACCGAAGGAATCGCATAAATTTCACACCGTTTGGTAAACTCATTCATGGCAATTGACTTTGGGAAATGGAAACTACACTGAAAAAAGAAAAGGGATAGAAATATTCTATTCTATTCTATCCGTCTGAATCTGTTTAATTCCGAAGTCCGAGCGACTTTAGTTTCATGTCAAGCAAAGCCAAGAAAAATTAGGAATTTCCCTAGCGAAAGCTTCGGATTGAAATTCATTCTGAATTAATCCTAAATTTTCCGAATCATTCCGGAATTAATATCCAAACCAGTTTCATTTCGATCAATCTGAATTAATCCGAACTTTGAATCCAAAGTCAAAACCAAAATTCTTACCCGCATCAATTCTACATAATTAAAAATCAAAAATATATTTCCTATCCGAATCAATACGACAAAATCTGGGTTTATTGATTGATTGGAAGTTCGAATTGATTCGGCCTGACCTCGGATTCATTCGGATTGAATTTTTATTGAAGAATTGACACTTGTGTAGGGAAATAATGAATTAAATATTATGAGTTTCAAGAGAACCAAATCTTTTTATAACACGAAAAAATATTGAAATCGTAAAATTAGATTGCATTTTATAATAAAGAATCTACTTGTGATTAATAAGACTCTTAAAATTTTATTTCGATTATTTTACCTTACGCCTTACAAAGAAGGAACGGTTTAAGTGGAAAGGGTAATTTATGGTCAGGCACTATCCAACTCTCAGTAGACCACCTAAGTAGAAACATAGATATATGGTCAGACAGATTGTCCTTCTGGGATTTATAATTCTCTCTTCTGTCCACCTTTAGTGGAAACTACATTTTTAATTTTTATAGCTGTTTTAACTTAGAAAGGAAAATTTTATAAAAATTAGCTCACACTTCAGAAAGTCATATTATGAGAAAATGATGTTGAGAAGATTTAAATATTTTAACGGATTTCACAAAAGTTCAAGGGTTTTCAAGTGAATTTCATGAATTTTCCATTTGGGACATTTTAATTTTTCGGGTATATTAAATTTCGATGATTTTCAATTTAGGAAATTTTAAATTTCACTAAATTTACTTGCTCCCTTTTGTAGAGAAGTTTAGAAGTCTCTAATTGAATTGAGATTTTATTATTAAATTAATTCTCTTCAAGGGAAAACTACCAATGCATGAACAAAGAGGTTTGAATTTTCTTAGCGAGCAATATTGCGACAGGAAATACGCTAATTAATTTCCACTTCGAGACGCTTTTATAAAGTCTGGGAAAGAGAGAGACGGTGGAAAAAGAGCTGGCAATACTCAGGGAGGAAAACAATGACAATAATGTATTCCGTCGGTGGGCAGCGTTTTTCCGCGCATAATTTTTCTTGCCCCCGTAGTTGAGGCTCTCTTATTTTGTCGACATGATTAATGGCCCAGTCTGAACGACCAACTCGAGACGGAGAGAGAAAGGCTGAGAGAAACGTCAAAATAATAATTCGGAACATACATCAAGTCCATTGTGCAACGCGAAAACTTAGATTTTGCAAAGAATGCCACTGCACTGAGAATATATACATACATATATATAATATATTTGTATGTACGTGTGTATGTATGTACGTCAAATTTCCTGTTTCTCATTATACGAAATATCATCTTCGATCAACCGCTAGAGACAAAATAGCTGCCAGTGTGTATTTGGAAAAGAATACTTCAATATTCCTGGAGGTCGCGAGAAAATTATAGGAAAATAGTTTTAGGAATAAATAATACCTATTAGAATCCAACGCGTGAGTAAGTGAGTAAAAATCTGCCAATTCATCAATTCCTTCTTTTACCACCTTTGTTGGGTACAGTAGAATGCAGAAATGCCTTTTGCCATGAAGTTATCAGCCAACTTAATGGCAAAAGGCATCCATGCATTCTACTGTATATACAGGGAGCGTGGTGTACAGAGTGGTCGAGTGTCCTCAGCTGCCAGGCGAACGAAGCCGAGCGGCCCCGAAAGACGCTTCAGCCTCGCGCTATTCGCCAGTGGCGCTCGGAAGAATGGGAAGAAACGGGAGGAAAAGAGAAGCGCGAGAGAACCTCGCGTTGACGGTTGAACATCGCTCGGTCTTTTTGCCAACATTCAATCGTCACAAATCACAAATTAATCTTACTGTTGTATTATTCAAACTAATCAGATGGTCCGTCTTCAAGATTTCTTCAAGAACGTACACGTATCTACTTTTTGAAGAGTCACGTTTACGTATCGTTTGTATATTGAAAAAGTGAATAAAATAAATAAAAAATTTTTTCCTATGTAATTTATGAGTGTTTTCATTAAGCCCAATAAGTTTTATGTCAATAATTATAATAATCTCTATAAAAATGGCTTAGAATAAAAATACATATTTTTACAGTCAGAACACGTATTAAGAGTATATAAAATTACAAAATATATTTTTTCATTGATGGGAATAAAACCTTACTACCCAGTACCGGTTGAGCCATTACAATACCGCAATTCTCTTTCCTGTACGAATCATGTGACATTTTACGAACATCCGTACCGCCCAGATAATTTGCAGTGAAGTTGAGAATCCTTACAGTTACGACTAACACGCACGAAAACGAATTACGAATCGTGCAATTTCACAAAGTTACGCAACCCATATGTAATAACGTTACCAAGCAACAGGTTCGTGAGCCGCAAGCGTAAGTGACCATTGCCTTTGAAAACTTTCATACGAATTTCAACATCATATTTTCTTTTCCTGTACTTTTAATTTTATCCAACTCATTATTTGGCCGCATGTTACATTTCCAAGTCTATAACTGGAGACGAACATTCTAGATCATGTGACATCATGTCACCTATTGTCATAAATTAATAATTAAAATCATTAATCAACAAAATAATTTGACATTATATTCATTCATAAACACTAAGAACTTGAGCATCCAACTATTAATCCAATGTGTTAAAAATCCAAATCTTGCGTCCTATTCCAGCGAATTATTTTCTCAGTTCATGCACAAGGTTGATAATCATAAAACATAAATCTCTATAAGAGAACGAGTGGAGTCATTTTTCGCGAGATTTTCTCGGTTAAAGTTCCGCGCAGTTTGAAAATCCTGTCATCCTAGGTCATAAAATAGAGGGAAATTACCCTGAAGACAGAGCTCGCAGAAGCAAGTAACGTAAGAAGCGACCCTGGAGAGTTAATATTTCAAGTATAATTGATACGTCTTCTTGGCGTCTTGTTCTTCTTCTTCGTCGTCAGTTTTCGGGTTTCTGTAACACGCATGGTGCAGCCGACGCGAGCTGTTGGCACGGTTTCTTCTTCAAAAGTGGTGGACACGCAGTTTTCCGACCTTCCACACATCTTACGAAACTTCATTATTTACGACCCGCCTGACAGATGGTCTCCACTTTATCAACTTTAGCTAGGGAGAAGGTGTTACTGACATAAGAGTGGAGAAAAAAAGAGACGAGAAAAGAGAAGACCAGCGGCACAGAGCCAGAAGCTCAGGGAAAAAAAATAAGGTACCGTCGAAATACCGGTGACAAATTTTATCGCTCCCAACTCATTCTAGTCGGCGTGCTATGAAACTTAGTGAAAGAAGCTCGGAAGACATTTTTAAATGGGTTTAATGAAAGTTTTGTGACTGAACATGCGGTTCCTTCAGTTTTGTGATTGAAGCATTCCGGTGTATTCTAATTTTTTACATGAGTTTTGTAATACTTGCTAAAATTTTGGATTATAGTTACATTATATTATTATTATTATTATTATTATTATTATTATTATTTAACAGCTATTTGTGATACAATTTGGGTATTAGAAATTTGGAAATTTGATACAATTTGTATCCGAAATTTGGATCAATTTGGGTTTTGGAATCATGAGTCGGTTCAGGATTTTGGGGTGTTCGGGTCGGATCGAGATTTATATTGATTCGGAATGTTCGAGTTGATTCGAGTTTTCGTATCAAGTCGAGGATTCAGGTTCGTTCGAAATTTTGGGTCTTTCGGATCGGGTCGAGACTCAGATTGAGTCGGGTTTTCAAGATGTTCGGATCGGTTCGTGTTTTCGAGATGTTCGGGTCAGTTCGTGTTTTCGGGATGTTCGGGTTGTATCTACATGTTCAGGTCGAGTGGGGATTTGCATCGGTTCGAGATTATACATTTTTTTACTGATAATTTTTAAATTGTAAATCAATTTTTATAAATTCCTAATATATTTATTTAATGAACAAGAGACCTTCACCAGCTCTCTTAGTTTTCCTATTTTTTGCACTGGTGGAAGCTTTCAGTAACTGTGCGGTGAGATTTTCTATTCCGAGAGCTCGCCTTTAATATTGAATACGTCCTCACAACCCAACCAGGTCACTGGAGCGTTGAGAGCACATCCGTTCCATCAGGAACTGCGCACAATAAATTTGATTTTTTTGTGAGGATATCCTTATATTTCATTACACTGGTTTCCAAAAACTAGGTCTTTCTCTTTCGACAACCATGAGGACAATATACTTTTCACCTCTTTTCTCTTTGATTTGTAGACTTTCAATATTAAATTTAATAATAAAGATTTAAACTCGAAGGAAAACATTTTTTCAAATTTTATTTCATGAAAAATGTTTCCTGAGTATAAAGTGGTGCTAAAGTTTCACTTTAAAGGACTAGAGACTAAAAAGTATTTTTTCGTCCCTAGGGAAAAAAAGTAGAACTTTAGTCCCGCTCCACAGGTTTGAAAAGCGGTTGAAATCATGCATTTCTTGTAAAAAGTATCGTGTGTGTCATGGGGGAGAGGGACTTTCTCAACTCGTTTATGTTTTTAGTACTTATAAAAAAAACCCGTCTTCTCTCCCTTGGTGTATAATATATTACTCACTTTTGTGAACATTTTAAGATAAAACAAATCCATCTAAATAAAAAAAATTTTTTTTTTAATTTTTGTTTTTAATTTTATAATACAATATAAAAAGTTAATAAACATTAAACTCAGAAAGGGTATGAAAAAGAAGGTTGGAAAAGGATGTTCAAAATTTGGACTGCGACAGAAACGCAAGAATATTGTACAACACTTGGATAATTCTTCGTGACAGGAAGACACGTATTGTCACCCCAAAGTTTGAAATGCCAGGATCCTTCCGCACACATTCGTGCGCAAATGCTGAACTAGTGTTGACAAATACCGGTGCGTGTTTCGGAAATTGATGAAACACGAGAAGTGGTTCCGATGTTCCAATATGTATAATAACGTCCTTGGAGAGTTTGCCTATTCGTGTCGATCCATGTTTAGAATGGCAGACAAGGGTAAGCAATTAAGTAATTTTCAACAACGGTTAGAAAATGAAGACACAGTATATTTTAGTACTTAAAAATTACTTCCGGGTCAAGTGGAGGATTCGGGTTTTCAGTTAGAAAATGGTGTAAAAGAAGAGGTTTTTGCAAAAAGGATTAAAAAAGGAAGTGGGAAACAAAATTTGAAAAATAGGATATATGTTGGAATTTGGATAATGAATTTGAAAAATTGATGAAAAAAGAGGAAATGGGAAGTTTTTTTAATCATGTTCAGAACTTCAGATAGCGAAAATGGAGAGAACATAATCAAGAAATTTGAGATTGTAGAAAATAAAGATCCGAAGACGCTCGCGTTTGCTCGACAGGTTTTTTAATCTTAGGAAAATGATTAGGATAGATGAGCTAGTTGATTGAAAAACCATGGGGAATATCACCAGAATGGGAATAAAGGCAAAAGGGGAGAAACGTGAGAATTTCAACCGTGATTCGTCAATGACTCTCGAGCTATCAAATTTCCGGTCCTGATCCCACCCGGCTTCTCGAGATGGAAGAATTCTTAGTTTATTCTCAGTCTGAATAGAAATTGTGATAAAGTCATGATAAATCGGAGATTTATATCATTTTGCCAGAGCATTATCCATTAACAAATATGCAAATACATAAAAGAGTTGATTCGTATGCTAATCGCTGTTCTTCGTTAATTAAGTCCCCCCTCCATCTATCGAATATGTTCAATTCAAACTAAAGGGAATTCACGGAAATGGGAAAGTACCAACGGTAATTTTGAACTCATCAGCAATTAATCTCGTATACCAGACAAACCTGCTTCGTTAGGCTTGTTATACATTTCTGTCTCACGAGTCCTATAATCCAACAAGATGTATCGCTACCGAGTACGAAATTACATACTCCATGGTAGTGATCGTCCCACATTGACGACCTCGTCGACGAACCGCAACGTAGGTTGCGTTTGCATTATACACACAATTTATTCACGGTTACTTCTTTATTGATTGAAAATCAGCAAGGGGATCGGAAACGAATTTTTTATGTTCTATTAACGAAATCAATGGCACAATGTTCTCACAAGATTTAGACCAGATGCCATGTGAATAATAAAAAATGACCCATCAGATTCAATCCCCCGGTGGGTTTGCAACACTCCCTATTTTATGCCTTAAAATTAAAAAATTAGTTTACAAATCTAAAACTATCAAGCCTGTCAGAGGTTCATCTCTATTAGGAAATTCTGGAAAGGTCACAGAGCAAATAGACACTAATTTTCACAAATTCAGAATAGAGTTGGGATAGAACTTTGTAGTTTCCATCCACATGAATTACCTAAGCCTCTTTAGTACTTTACGCAAGTGCAGGGGTCTTTCACATATTCTCAGTTAAGTTGCGGATTCTGAGATAGCTTGCCAGTTTCTACTTTTGGTGTACCGACTAATTGGATACTTCAAGTCTTACAAAATTATTCCTAATGGGTGTCCATAAATACATTTCCAAAAATATTTAGCTATTATTTCCAAAGATGGCGCGGTGATCACCAATATCCAATATCACCCAAACGATTCAATCTGGCAAGCATCACAAGTTCTTAACATGTCTAAATCGTCTTTGTGCAAAATTCTAAAGGTCATTTTGAATTATCATTTTTAAAAAGAAAGTAATGTTTTTAATGACGAAGCGCATTTTTATGTTGCCCAAACAATAGTATCATCTACGCAAAAAGTTATTCCTCTAATTATGTGATGCCGCATTAGATGTCCTCCTGCTTAAAAATTTCATGGTCCGAAATTTAAAACATTTTAGGCCCTGTATATATGTAATCAGAATTGTTCCCCTTGTATGAACGTAGATAGCATCAAGTATTTTTGCTACCTTATAGGATTTTTTGATTCCCTCCTCCTATCTTTCAGCATTGCCTCTAATTCCCTGAGGCATGAATCGTCAAGCGTGAACGACGTTTGCACGGTTGCTTTGAAGATGCCCTTTGAAAGGGCTTTTGGCCCACGACGATGACGGAAACGTGGCCCCGGGACAAGAAATTTCTTTCTCGGCCTTTTTCACTTCTTCGAGTCAACGTCTTCGCTCGCTGAAAACTCTGAAAAGCGAGCTTTGTCACCTCAAAGACTCTTCTCTCTGACGCTCTTTTTAAAATGACTAATTATTTGCACGACACAAAATTTCCCAACCTACTTTCAGTACATAATTTATCCAAGTAGAAAAGCTGTTTTCAAAAACATGGGCGAAATAGATAACTTTTCAGTAATATGAAGTTCCTAGTTGCTGCAAAGACTTCATTAATCGTCAAAGTAGATACATATATATTTTTTTTAATTACGGGAAACAATTACTGCGGATTTCTTTACGTATAATATTATAGGACCCATGATTTAACGAATATAGATGTATCGAACAAACATCAAAATTTTGAACCTCTATATCTAGGCAACACGTCATTATTACTTCCCCTCCATTTCCATATTCGATGTAGTCCGATAGTAAAACAATCTCACAAAGTTTCATTAAAATGGGAGAGATGAACATTTTTTTGGTGGTACGTTTTGAAAATTTTTCCCCATTATGTACATACAGATGTACACTATAGATACTCATCCATCATGAATAGAGCGCGATGCGTGTCAGTACATGTAGAAATATTAGATCGAAAATTAGGTAGATGTTTGTTTGCAGACAAAATGAAAGAGAAGAGGATGGTATTTTAGAGAAATATGGTTATAGATATCTGCCGACGAAAATAATTGGTACATGGTTATTCAGTCGGGATATTATATAGTTAGATGGATAAATGGCTGACACAGGTGCTGACTCTGCGAAGCTGGAAAACCTCGTGTTGGTTGCACTGAAGTGTAAATGTGGATATTATGTACGAAAAAAGCATATTTGACAATTTGGTATCCGGATGAAATTATTATCTTCTAATTTTTAGAAACAAACATGAGAACGATATTAGTAATGGCAGAAGATGTTTGTTTTTGATTCTGAGAAGGTGTGTAAGGAAGAGGCAATAATGGATGTCAAGAACTAAGACGATGTTAACAAAGGATACAATTTCTATAAATGGTGATAGAGGTATGAGGGTATTACAGAGAGATATTGGACTATACGATCTAAACAAAGACAATTGAAAATTGCTTTTGCTTCAAATTTCAAATAGGAGTTCCATATTTGAGTAGCACATGCACATTGCACAATGCTAATTAATATGCCATTAGTCGTTACCTAACTATTTTAAACTTTGTTTGTAGCAGAAAGAGGAAACAAAGCCACAAACGTGTATTTGATTACACATGAAAGGTTTTAATGCTTTGTCCTCGGGCATCATTCGAGCACTGCTGGGCGATTAACTATTCAAGCGCACGATTCTCGTTCCCTGGAAACGGCTTGCGTTAAATTATCCATTAATCGCTTTAGTAGTCGTTAAGTCAGCAGTTGGTATGCGAATTTAGTATTACCTTGCATCCACCTCATCCCCACCTTGTTCCTGACGGTACCTTAAGCTTAAAGATGCAGAGGACGTTTAACGACGTGCGTTTACATCAACCCTGAAGCCACGAAACCCACAAGATGTACTTCAACCTCAGTGCGCAGAACCACAAATTCTCTATGAGCTAGACTGTGGTTTCGGAAAACTCTGTGTGTATGCAATATTCTACTTTAGAACTCTGATTTAAAATGATTAGTTGATAGAGAGAGAACTTTACAACCTGGCATGAAATATGCAGATATTCTTTTGGAAAGACTGATGTAATAAAGATATAAACACTTATGAATAACACTCCTGTATTTGAATACACCTTCTTTGATGTTACCTTCAACGATAAAGAAAACCGCAAGGTGCCATTAAGCTGTAACTAGACTGTTTTCGGAGTGATGAAAGTGACTACTTTCATGTTCAATTACACTTCTCCTCTAATCTTCCACCCATTATGTAATGCTTTCTACCCAATACCAACTCAAATTTAACGTAAATTGGATTTCAAACTTCCGAGAAAGGCTTTTAATAGTTTCGCTTTACTTACAGTTTACGATATAATTATCTTAGCTTACTACTAAACTGCAGTAATCTCGGATATTGTTATGCAAGGCAGCTGTTTACGTCTCACAATGAGATGTACTTCTCAAATTGTACTATATTTTTTAGAGGAAACCACCTAATAGTAGATAGGTAAAAAAAATCAAAGCGCCAATTCTGGAACCCCTTTGCTCCATATTTACACTGCAAATTAGCCAATTCTGCAATCCCTTTGCTCTCCATTTACGCCGCAAATTAGCCGATTCTGGAACCCCTTTGCTCCCCATTGACACTGTAAATTATCCGATTCTAGAACCCCTTTGCTCCCCATTTACGCCGCCAATTTTTGTTAGACGCTGTCCATCCATCAGTAGATAATCGTTGGTAGTTTTACACTTGAGCCCAATGGAATAATTGAATATCGATAATAATAGTTTATAATATAAATATATTTTAACTCAATGCTACCAATTGCGTCAGCGAAATATCACCATTATCTACTATTGGTTATCTACTGTTAGAAAATGCAATGACAAATTGTTAAAAAATTTAATTTATAAATTACCGGAAATTTTGGGGAGACTTTGGAGACTTCATCAAACTTCAGAGGACTGAAAATGACTTCTGGAAATTTCAGTGACCTAAGGTACTTTAGTGACTACGATATTTTAAGTGACATTTTAAGTTTATGAGAAAATATTTAATTAACTGGTTTAAAATTAGTTACAATATTTTTGAATTATTTGTTTCAAAATTTCATTTGAAAACTTTTGCAAAAGTATTTTAAAAGCAAAACAGAATCAAATAAACATGAAGTCTTTATCGAAACAGATTGCGAAAAATAAATTGATAGATTATAGTTAACAGATACTTTAAAGTTCTAATCTCTGTTTGTGACCGAACACATGGAATCGAATGGTAGTTTTTTTCTCTTTATTTCTCAAGCCATAAATACGTAACGATTTTAATTAAGGCCTTTTGAAGAACACTGTTTACCAGTTATTGGATACCGTTCAGAAAGGTTTTCTGTTTTATAACATTTCAGTATAAGAAGAAATGTCCAACGATGAAGGGTGTTGTGTTTCAGAGTGGACAATTTAATTATCAGAAAGCATTGTCAATGTATATCCGCATCAATTCACTAGATTTTCTTTGTTTCTGTGATATCTAGCAGCTACAGACAGAAATGTATATGGAAAAAAATAAAATATGATGAAAAAACCAGAAATGTGAGAAAAAGTAGTTGAGAGATTGTATCGACTATGAATGATATTTTTTTCCAATGCAAAAATAATGAAATAAAATACTGTTGGATGCAAACAGGTTTACTACGACAAAAGAATGAAAAACCGACTGCGAGGTTTGAAATGGGACTTATAGATTTCTAATAACATTCCTGAATATAATTCTGAACAGTTTCCCCAACAGGTTACCGAACCGATTCTGAACAAATTCCCGAATAGGTTCAATAAAAGGTTCATTTGTAGCTTCCTTAATAGCTTACATTATAGAATCCTAAAGGGAGAAACGTAGGATTCCTCAAGAGGTTCCATTTTAGATTCCTGTACAGTGTACAGGAACCTGTACAGGATCCTCCAAAAGTTCATTTTTGGTGCAATATCCATCGTCAATTTCCTCTACAGAATCGCACAAAGAAGTAATTTTAAAGAAATTACAGGCATTTTCAGCATGGAAATAACAACTGACAAAAAAGATTGAGAATTGAAGTTCTTCCTCAGACAGATAATTTCTGGCGGAAATTCGCCTAGGTAAGTTCGTAGTGGTTGATACATACCTCTGAGAACAACTGTACATTTAAGGGTGGAGATCGCTAGATCAGACCTAAAGCGCCCGAGGTTATTTACTCAACTTCCCTTTACATCAGAGCTAGGAGAACGAGACTCGTCGGAAACAACTCTTGATTGATTGAAGGCGAAGTATTACTATGCTAGACGGGATGTATAGTCGGTCTCCGTGTAAACGGAAACCTACAAGGAAATAAACAGCTATTCGTTCATGGAGAAAAACTTTCGATTAAATGAAAAATTTTGTAAAAAAATAAGTTATTATTTTTTTTTTCTAGAATGAAGAAAATATTTCCACTTCTTTATCAAAGAAGAAGATGAAGAAGTCACCTAGTAAAAGAAATTTTAGTTGTATTAAAGAATAAATTTCATGTAATTCACTATTCAAAAACATGAATTAAGTACTCATTAAAATTATTGCCGAAATCTCGCCTGAAATAATCTCATTATGACCTACACGCTAATAAATAACTACCTCAACTTCCTTCTACTAACACCTCCCCAAAAACTTCCTGAAATTAACTATAAAGTTCGAAATTCGAGATACCAGTCACGAGCGGCACTTGCTCTTAAATCTGCAGTAACTGTGCGTAGTTAGAATTGAATCAGATAGTTTCTGTGAAATCTCAATTCATCCCCTGGTGGTTTTAATACGAAACCACACTTGTGCGTAGGATGATGGGGTTACGGTGGTGAATGGGTGACGGAAATATGGTATAACCTCAGTTTTATGACCCTTCCAGAGTCTTACCATTAAGGGAAGACTGGAACAAGTCGAAGCACCAGAGGTGGGTAATTTTAAGGGATATCAGAAAATACATGGAGGAGGTAATAAAATAGAAATGTGTCGGAACAACTCTTGCTCCATGAAATTCCCCAATCGGAACTTTTACCTCACTCTTCAAATATTTCCTATCAACTTTACAAGGTGTCCATCAATATATTTCCAAAAATACATAGCTATAATTTCTCCATTTTCCGTCCGTGACGCTTTCGTAGCTAAAGCAATGAAAATCCGAGGAAGAGGGACCACGATTTGGGACCAAGTGTAATCCATGGTGTTGGGTCTCTTTATACTACCTAATGACTGAGATGTTTAATCGAGACATTCTATAGCCAGCAAGTATTGTTTTTAATGACGAAGCGCATTTCTATGTAGATGGATACGTCAATAAACAAAATTATCGCTATTGGGGCAATTAAAATTCGCACTTACCAGAGGCAAAGTCATTACATCAAATAATTTGAAAGAAATTTTTTTAAAGATAGTTTTTTCCATCTGATTTATTCAATAAATAAATACAACATTGGAAAATGAGTGCCTCCTCAATCGATGATATGTCAGTTTCGTTCCACTTGTTCATCAAGTGTTGCTCGAATTTATATCAGTTTCGATAATTAATTGAGCCTTCGTGAGATACTTCAAATTCATATTTCTTCTTCATTTTTTTATAACATCACTCTCGCTCATGCATAAATGCCTCGGTTCAGCAACTCCAACATTTTATGTTTTTATATTGGACGATGAGTTTATACATTTTTGTTTGTAATTGGCATTTATAATTGGAATTTATAAACTCAAATATTTATATACTCATGTATGAAATTAAATTTTTCGGAATTCGTGAAAATCATATGAACCCTTATAAAAACGATAAAAATATTATCAAGCTTCTGAAAATTTCTGATTCACCGACTGTGAGAAGCGAGTATTCGCTATTCGTTTTGCGAATAGTGCTCTAGGTTTCAAGATAAAAAAAGAATGAGAAAAAGGCAGCGACAGCAAAATTTAGTTTGGCTGTGAAACAAAAGGGAAATCTGGTTATTTATTGCACTCGGATGTATTTGTCCCACTGCATTTCACCCGACTCTCAAAACACGCTGCTGTTCATCACTTTCTTCCTATGTGCGAACATCATGACAAATATTTAATTCCAACTCGACACTTTCACACTTCGGAATTAATCGCTCTCGTTTCATTCCTCTTGAGTTAATAATTATACGATATTTTCATCACATTTTTCAGAAATTAACATTTAATTCTACTGGAGAATCACCACCGAATTCGTTTGGAATCTTCAGAAAATTTATAATCGCGTTACATTCAGAGAAAAAAGCCATTGATGGATACAATATAATCAAACTCAAATATCGTTACTCAATAGTAGTGTCATGACTCGAATCATGACAGTCTTTCCTAAGAAATATAGTCAAGGAAAAAAGACATGGTTCATGGACTTGTAAGAAAAAAGATGTTCTCAGACTTTAAATCACCTTGAAACTCTTAACGACTTCTTAATGAATTTTCCGAGCAAAGTCTTAAATAATTCAGTGTATTTAATCCGCGTTTTAAGGTTTCGTAGTTACTCGAGTATTTAGATCCTTTCTCCTTACTTTAACTCACATTCGATCGTTGCGAACAAGTCTCCATTAGTCACCATTTATTTTTTCTTTAAACAGAACTAATGGGATTAATTGCAGTTCGACTATATTGATTAATAATTACATATAGTCTTACAAAAGAAAATCAATAATATTATTATATATAACATTCTTAATAAAATATTAAATTATAATTCAGATCCCCATTATTCTTCAAGTTTTTCCTAGAAAAATTTTAAGATAATAAAAATTATGTCTATTTTTAAACTTAAAAGTCAACACCACTTTCTCCTGAATTGTTATAAAAGCACATCAAAGTCCTGGATAAACTGAAAGGTTATCAAAAGTTTTCATCAGAGTTTGGCAATCCTCTAGTGACTTGATTTATGAGCTTCATTTTATTAAAGTTCAAATCTTTCGATGTTCCACTGTCATAAAAATTTTTCGTGGTTTTCAAGAGACAATTCTTAGTTAAAATTAACAATACGCAATTAAAAGCATCAATTTTATTCGACGATGTCATATTACGCATTGTTCTCACAATCAGAAGTACAAAAATTTACTACTTTTTTGTGTGAGAGAAAATGGAAGTAGAAATGAGTGAATAAGAAAAACAGATTGGAAATGTTAATTTAGAAAAGGTGAATGGAAAAGAAGTTAGAAAAAGGGGGATGAAAAAATAGTGAAGAGAAATGAGTTTGGAAAAATAAGAGGGTATTTAAAATATAAAAATGATGAAATAAATAAACAATTAATGCCTCGAACAGTGGTCATAGGAGCTCCTACGAGTCATTAATCAAGCCGATTTCAGAAGGAAAGGATTAGAGGTGGATCTTATGCGTGTAAGAACCAATACACGTGTAATGCCTCTTTATTGGAGTATTGAAAAAGTGATTAGGAAACGTTGTTGATTTTTATAATACATATTTACTTAGGGATAAATATACCTTCTATTATACTCAGTTCCCTAGACTCATTAATTCATATCCAGTGACTATAGAATTAAAATAATAATATAAATGATGGTTTAGCAAAAAAAATCATTTGGTTAGAAATTTGCTTAGCAATTTGATTGTTTCGAAGTGCAGATTGAATAAGGATTGATCGACGAGCTTCAGGTCAGAATTACGCTACGAATGCAGTTCCTTGAATAGGTTTCACATTCCCTTGTCGTAACTTCGAAGAGTAATCGAACATCCATCGTTGGTCGTTTATAGAGTACTATGAAAACCTATTTCCCTCCTTCGTCGAGTTGAATGAAGAATAAAGCGAAAGAGTGCTATGTGGCAGAAAGTTCATGTTGGCAACACTTTCTTTCTATTTCGATTTATTCGCGGTTGAACTGCAACTGCAAGTATAGTGCTTTTCTTGATTCTAAGATCAGATATCGTAAACATAGTCGAAAAGAATCACAATTAAAAAAAAAATTTTTAACTAAAAATTCGAATACATCGAGATAATATATTTTCAAATCAATAAATTTATTCACGCTCTTATTGTAATAACGAATTCGTACCTATAAATTCATGCAAATATGGAAAGCAATTCGAAATACTTCACGACGCAATTAAATTATTAAAGCTGATGTTCGGGTACTAAATCGACGCAAGCGATCTGGTTTCACTTTACTTAAACCAAGCAAAACAAAGAAGCAGAAAAGTGATTTATGTATTTCATTTGGTATTATTGTGGCTTTTGTTTCATTATATTTGAAAGTGAAGCAATATCCTCTTTATTGATTTATTTTCTCTATACACCTCTTTTATTTATTTTTTCTTTTTCCTGTCTAAGAATCCATGGAATTTTCCTGACATTCATTGATTTTCTATATCGTGTTTCAAGCATGCTTTCGTTGTACTTCCGTAGCGTTCGACGAACCATAACCTGTCGCCGGATGCAGCCAATGGCTTGTAACATTTTGAGCAGACAAGAATGCTAAAGCCAAACGAATCGAAATCAAAAATGGTATTTCCGATGGTGTAACGGCAAACAAGCGCTTCGTCTGTCTGTTCTTATGCTAAATAGGCACGATATGTGTGCCGGGTGTGAGAGCTAAAGCATAGGCTACTTGCTTTCTAGTTTTCCTCACTGTAAGGGAATTTAAGCTTCTTTTAGAGGCGAAATAAGTTGGTTAATTGTTTCCTTTCCTTATAGCATTCATCAGGGACAAATTTTGCACGGTTTCAATGTCAATTTCAGGAAGATGGGTCTAATTAAAAAAAAGTAGGTCATCCAGTTTTCCCAAAGATAATTTCACTTCCGGTAATCAGAAGAGGAAAGAGGGAATTTACTTACTAACCCGTCATTTATAAGACCCTATTAAAAATATATTAAAAACGAATCCTGGAAGAGTAAAAGTTCTGGAAGCAATTTCAGTTACTATACCAAAGCTGGAGAAACGTTTGTGTGCTGGCTGTAGGAAGTAAAAATAAGTACCAAGCTTAGATCGAATATAATGCTATGAGATCGGTCGAAAATATAGCGGAACCACCTAAAAGCTAAGGTACGACATTGACTTGGAGAACTGCTTTGAACTCTGATAAGGAAACGATATATATCCCCGAGGTATGTACTTTGGTACATTGGAACGTTTCTTTTGAAGTGACCCGAATTCAACCAACTGATCAAGTTAAAATGCCGTCTCTCTCTCTCTCTCTCTCTCTCTCTCTCTCTCTCTCTCTCTC
>CAJFCO010018493.1:85456-110881 GCA_904066015.1 Synergus gifuensis
CTCTCTCTCTCTCTCTCTCTCTCTCTCTCTCTCTCTCTCTCTCATTTACTTTCCTTCTCTGTGACTTTCCCTTGACGCGATATTGCCAACTTTGGTAAGCCTTAGAATCTTAAAGTTCCCAAGGAATTACTCCTTTTCTGTCGCCTTAAGTCGTGAACTCACTTCTAACTTTTCACTCTTACATTTTCTTCTTTTGGTATCTCCTTTACCAAATTCGTGATGTTTCTTTGTTCTTCAGAGTAGCGTATCAGCAGTCTTAAACCTTTGAATTTTTTATCAGATTTGTGGTTGTGGAAGTATTAGATAAGCATTTTACTTTTCCTATAAGATTTATATGTACATTTAGTTGAAAGTAAAAAATTAATAAAAAAGTAATAAAAGACTAATAAAAAATAAGAATATTAATTTGCTTTCTTGTAGAGAAGAACTCATGCACTGAGCAGCAAAGAGCCTTAAGCACCGAGGGCTTAACATAGAGTAAATCATGAAAGAGTAGTGTAAGGTTAGGTATCGAAAAAAGCCAGCCCTATCCAACTCTTTCAAAGATGGCCGTAAATATGTGGCCCCCACTTGGTAGTACATGGGAATCGCGACTGATGGCGCAGCTGCGCATCAGCTGAAGCGTAAGGCTATTTAGCGATGGCATTCAGCCATCTATATGTTTACTCTTCTATGTTTCGTCCCGGGTCCGCCACTGGACTCATCAGTAAGGCAATGTGGACGAGCTCTGCCTTAGACACATGGAGAGATTTTTCCATTGCCGGGAATCGAACCCGGATCGCCTAGCTTCTCAGCGCAGAACACAACCGCTGAGCTATGCTGTTAGGACGATGGTAATGGTAGGGAGAATATATAGTCACTGTGTGGCTATTCCCTACACAGCCTGACTTTAAAATTGTCTTTAATGGCATAATGTTAAAAATAATTTAAAAAACCGATTATTTAGTGATAATTAAGTGCTGGTTCGTTTTACAAATTAAATATTGACATTTAGTGAGAGTGTAGAAATCCAAAATATGGGCCGTTATAAAGGTTGCAAATGTACCCAATTGTAATTCTAGGTACGATAACAATAAAGAAAAATATCATCGGTTTTCTGTTCCATTTGAAGAGGAAATTTTATCCAAATGGGCAAAAGCAATCCCGAGGAAAGATTTTACCTTGAAAGGTGGTATGGTAGTGTGTCAAGCATTTCCTGCCCGAGGACATAATTTGGAGACGTGAGGTTAAAGATTCTGCCGGCAACGTTATGGCATCAGTATGTTTATTTACCTGGTTTACCTATAGAGATGTTTTTAAAAAAATTAAATGAATGTACTATAAAATACATTTCCATGGTCCCTAATTAGAAGTTCTAACATTTATTATTTATCGGTAACTAAAAATAATTTAAATGAAAGTTGCACTGTATTAATTTATGTTGAGTTAAGATTTTTGAACTCCGAAATTTTTCTACGTGAAAAGGCACCGCAACTGAGAAGAAAAGCTTTAAATATTTGTTAATAAATAATAATGATTATAATAATAATAAATAAGTATGTAATATATCGCATATAATGTATAATGTATATAATAATAATAATGTTAATAATGTTCATGAGATTATGATTATGATCAAATTAAATTATATTTATATAAATATGCATTTTAATAAAACCTTTCTCTAAAAACTATTTTTGCTCTTTTATTATCGACCATAAATTTTATTCCCTACGCATATAATTTAATTTTTAAACTTCATTTTCGGATGAATTGCTTTGTAAATTTATTGCAAAGTATTATTAATTTAATCTAAATAATTGTCACAATACTTTGACAATTAAAAAAATTTAATTCAGTTAAATTTTTTTCCTCTCTGTTCATATCATTATTTTTTAAGACTTTTTTTTGCTGAAAATTATTATTATATGTGTGTTCATGTATTTTAATATTTCCATAAGTATTTTTTATTGATAAGTATAATTTTTTAAATTATTTGTAACATTATCCCATAAGAGACAATGTTAAAGTCAGGCTGTTGCGCAGCTGCGCCATCAGTCGGGATTCCCATGTACTACCAAGTGGGGGCCATATATTTACGGACGCATCCTATGTAAAAATCGAGGAGTCGCATAGGGCTAAAAAAAGCGTAAAAGCAGAACTGCCAACACAAGGCAACGCAATACGATTTTACCGACGATTCATAATTAATTCTAGAAATATTGGCAGCCCTGCTTTTACGCTTCTTTCTATACCTAACCTTATGCTACTCTTTCACCTAGTTTATAATAAATGTAATAGAGCTCTCAGATAATGAACAAAATTTACCCCTTAAGATAAAAGGGAAGGTCTTTAGGTCTCAATTAGAATTTACTTAATACAAAGAGATATTGAAGACACGTCAGCGTCAAGGATATAAAGTTCTACGATATCAGGAATTCCCGCGATAGAAAAACTCGTTTCCTGCTTTTCTCATTTAACGTAAAGGATAAATGCACGAAGTGGTATATAAGGAGACATATCCCCGTCACGGTCGTATACACAGGTCTAGAATGTCAGGTGGTGGGAGGTGACTCGCGTTTTGAACAGGATTAGAGCTTCGAAAAGTGGCCACCAAGTATAGAGCGTGATGATCGAAAAGTGTATGGTTTTTTTTACATACGTCGACACGTAACCTCTTTCAGTTTCTGTTAAAATTGTTCAGGCATTGTAATGTCATTGTAACGGCATTGTTCGGCATTGGAACGATCACTTTGTAATGTTAATATAAAGAAGACTGTGATATCATAAAACTCGTGATGTATATGACCGTGATCAGAACACACTTTTAGGTTAGTAAACAAACCATATACTTTTCGATCATCACGCTCTACTCTTGGTGGCCACTTTTGAAAGCTCAAATCCTGTTCAAAACGCGAGTCATCGCTCCAATGCCCTCACCACTAGAGATTCTGGACCTGTGTATACGACCGTGATCCCCGTATATTGAGCGTGGCCCGATTTTTGGGGGTGACAATTGTAGGCTTTTCACTTGTCCGAGGACACAAGCGTTTGGTGTGGAGAATGTAGGAATTACGATATAACGTGATCTAAACATTTTCTGTTTTTGAAAACATACCCTAAAATCGATGTGTGATGTGATCACGTGGTCAGATCATCCACTTTTAGGTTATGTTTTCAAAAACAGAAAATGTTTGGGATCACGTGATATCGTAATTCCTACATTTTCCACACCAAGCGCTCGCGTCCGCGGACGAGTGAAAAACTTACAATTGTCGCCCCCAAAAATGGGGCCATGTTTTGTACAAACTACTATAGGAGATATGTCTCCTTATACTACTTCGTGGATAAATGTATAAGTACTCACCTGACATGGAAACAGGGATGAAAGGCAGCAGGGTTGTCCTGCGGAGAGAACTTTGGCAACGCTCCATGCAGTAGAGCTAACCTCACCACGAGAAGCACACTGAGCTGAAACAAAAACAGGCATTCATTTCACGGTCGTTGAATCTACGATTTCATTTATGTACTTGATTTTTCAAAGTGTGCTAGAAAGACGTTATAAACTCAACGTTAATATAAGTCAATGTAGTTGGGTTTAAATGAGAGTACATTAAATTATTACGATCGAACTAATAACATTGACATCAAATGTGAAACTCATATTTAAATGCTAATAAACTGTAACAGGAAGAAGAATCGAGAATCATAAACGGAGACGAAACAATCGTAATTTATTTATGACGTATTGGTATTGGTCAGAGGGATATAAATATTTTTCGTACACGAGAAGAATTCTTGATATTGTGGTATTTTTGTTTCAGGAGAGGTTTATTAAAAATATTGATTAGACTAATATTTTTCTTCGTAAGACATCATTTTCTTTTATTTCTTCCTTTCTTTATCGTACTTTTACCACCCTGCTCGTTACTGAAGTGAAATTATGAAACTTTCGATGCCCTTGAGTGGAGGACGCATCGTAAAGCAAAAGGCCACTTGTATTTAAGGGTTTCCACCTCACAGATTCGACAAATCTTGCGTTTCAACTCTCCTCCTTCAACCATCTTCTCTTCCTAAATCGTTCTCAAGAGGTCGAAAAAAAAGACGAAATTGGAGCGATGAGTATTTTCATCAAGAGGTTCGAGATAAAGGAAATTCAAGAAAGGGTCACAGGAACGGCTTCTAAGGCATAAAGTTCGATTCGGCTGATTTTCCCGTAGGCGGATATCATTGGTCACGATCTGATAGAGAAAATATTCTCCACTTGAATAGCTTCAGAAATTGAGAAAGGAGATTTTAATCGAGGTCAAGCTTATCGGTTTGTGTCACATCAGAAAAGAAGAGGATTATTGAGGATGTTTTTATTCCAAAAGTCTCTACCGAAAATTACTTTTAACGTGATTTAATGTAGAAAGCGAGCAATTAAAGCAAATTAAATATTTTTTAGTTTTTGGAAAGTATACAAAAAACTCCATTATTTATTCTCATTTAAAACTTCGAAAAATTTATGCCCATTCACCAGTTTAAAAGATTTCAAGAGATTTTAAGATTTTGAAAAATGTCTAAAGAAGTCAAACTATTTCAAAATATTTAAAATGATTTCAATAGATACATTTGAAAAACTTTGCAGGAGACTACAAAAGATTTCACTAGATTTTCAAATGTTTCATAAGATCTCAATAGACTTCAAACACAGTTCAGAAGATTTGAAAGAATGTCATGAAATATCATGAGATTTAAAAATGTCTTCAAAATTCACAGAATTTATAAAATTTCGCAGCTAGAGTTTGATAAGCATCTAATACCGAGTCGGAACTCCATCCCAAAGATCTACCGATTGAAAAGATGTGCATAAATCGCATAAGTTGAGAATAATATTCAAAATTTTTTACCGACTACAATACGGCAAATAAAAATCGCAAGAAGTGAACAAATTTAATGTAAATATAAAAGGCATTGATTTGCTAAAAGTAGTGGAAGAAACAAAAAATAGCAGACTCAACAAATTCGACAACCACCAGTGTAGATAAAACTCCGAGAATCCGCAAGTTTAAATTCGGCGGACAAAAAAGTTTGCTCACCGCTTTGCGATGCCAGAAAGGTCTCTTTTTCTTGGGTAGTACGTGGTCGATACCGGAAGGGGTTCAGTACGGTCGGTACAGTGTGGAAAGGGTAAAAGGGAAAGGTTAAAGGGTTGACTACCGAATACGAGATTCGTTGTGGCTGCTGGTCGGATATTTACTGAAATTGAATTTCTGCAATGGCCGACGATATTATTCAACCACTCGTGGTGTTCATGCGGACGTAATACCATTCCCTCGTCTCCAACTGTCATCTCCCAACCCCTGTCGACCCGGCTCTTGATTCATTCCGGACGAACGACGACGTATGAAGTGGCCGGATGACCGCTTCCGGATGGGACCTCTTCCTCTCCACTCCTGACGGTGTCGTCTTCCATCTAGCTGATATGAATACCCAGAATTGGCAGATAGTGTCTACTCGACCTACCCTTTTCGGATCTAGTATCTGGTACACTTCATGTGGAAAGGGATCAGAGTTTGAGCATCAGGATTTGAGGATCAGGGTTTGGGCAAAACAATTTCTATTAGTATAACAACTCACGAAACGACTAGTAACAACTCTTGTTTGCAGAGTAGCCTTTTTCTTTTACTAATATATAATTTTCCATGTTGGAGACCTCTCGGTAAAGATACACTTGAATTTCACGTTCAAGTGTATCAACCTCTCGGTTGTCCCTCTAATAATTGGATGTCCACGGAAAGAGAAAAATAACCAATTCCTCACCCGCACTCTGACCGCCTTTGGTAGGATAGATTGGGGAGGGGGAAGCAAGACATCTCTCTGCACAAGAACACACTAATAAGGACACTTAACTCCGGTAGAAGGGGGGAATGCCAATAAACGCAGGCGGCGGTGGGGATCGTATCGCAACCTACTGTTGAACACAACGTTCTGCGCATACGTAGCTATGTAAAGCAGGATGCGCAGAATACACTGCGCAACGGTACGTCGAGAATTAGACCCCACTAATGTCTGCGCTTTTTGGCTTGCCGATTGACTTAACGCCTCTACCAGAATTAAGAGTGTCCTTAATAGAGTGTTCTTGGTCTGGATATTTTGTGGAAGGTTATGGTCATCTTGAATTATCATCTTTAGAAAGAAAGTCGAAATAAGCTCCGGCACTGACAATAGATCTATGGAGCTCGCGGCATCTGAAGGGTAGGGAGTGGCACATTTCTTCGAATCGTTGTTGTTATACTTTGTTAATACGTCTGTTAAGAAGATATTTCTGACATTTTAAGAGAGCTTTAGCTTAGGTTTCATAAATCGTTTTGAAAGTGACAGTAAAGTGGAATTTTAAGATAGAGAAACGCTCCGAACTGGATGCAGGAAACTTTGTAAAGCAAGAGTCGTTTACGACACTACGAGAAATTTACCTATGTACCACTTGGTTGTACGAGGATCGTACTTGAAATATTGATATTGCACGGTCCGATGTAAAAGCCTCTTTTCTATGGAGCTCCCAGTACAAGATACGTGTACTAACGTCCGTGTGTTGCTGCCTTCTTGCTTACCAAACGTTTCTCTACGTGATACGAATTTTTGCTTGATGTGACCTGTGACACCATTTCGACAAACATGACTGAGTTTTACGCTATACTTTTTTGCAATTTTTTAAAATGCATTATTAAGAATCGCCTCAAGACATTAAAGGAAAAAATGTATTTTCTTTTGATCAAGAAAAAAGAAGATAAGGGTAAATAAAACACTGTTCTATAGGAAGTTACTACAAATTTATAAATCTAAAAAGCTACAAGAATTGTTAATAAAGAAGCTGCAATGATTTTTCGTCTTCCCCTTCCGTAAAAAATAAAAATTGTCTTCACCTGACACTTTATTAGGCGTTCCTGAAAGTCTACACTAAATTTGAACCCAGAACCCTCAATTCAACGTCGCACACCGGGGAATTTAGTTCCATGTTGACCCGGTGGGTCAACCTGGCCACGAATCCTTAGAAGATTATCCTTAACCCACCTAAAGTGCCCAGACTAGATATTACTTATATAAAAGTTTGTCTGAACTCGAGGCCGAAGAGACTCGTCTGGGTTTAAAATTTTATCCTTGAAGTAATAAAAAAGGAAGATAAAGAGAAAAAGGTTGAATGTAAAGAAAAAAGAAAGGCAGAGACGAAAATACTACTTTCTTATCTTGGATTTTATTACCCATTCTATCTTTCATTTTGATTTTAAAACAATATCAATTTTACCAGAAATTATTTGGAATACTTCCTCTGATATGAGAGGTAGGCTCTTGAAAAATTAATCAGTTCTGAGGCTCCTCTGAGCATGTCCTCAGTTGCATGTTATTTTCATCAATTTCCACTTTAAAACAGCAACGCTGCTAATTTGCAGAAAGTTTTGAGAATAGAATGTGTTAATAAAATATCGCGAAACAGTGTCTCGTATCTGCAAACTGAAGAGTGTTAGATTAGGAAGCGACGGTAAGCTGTGCATGTTTTACACAGGATCGCTCGTATCGGACACGAGAGTCATGAAAGCGCGAGCAACAATGTATATACAACCTTGTATAATATTATAGAGAAACTCGTGCTCGGTGGGTAAACTCAGTGGTGCGTTGAAGTTATGCTAATTTATGCCAGGATCCAGGGTGGAGTCGCACGAATCCCGACCTAACCTCACATGACTGCCTTCTGGCTACCGTACCGGGATCTTTTTCACCCTTCAATGTGTGCGTATGTCTAACTAGTGTAAATGCCCCAGTTTACTTACTTCCGCTTTCTCCCCTGCTGAAGTACATGCAAAGACTAATAAGAAAGTAAGAAGAAAAAATGGTACAAAAGATAAAGGAAAAGAGGAAAACCGAGGGAAAAAACTCACCGGATTGAAAAGTTTTTTCGGATTAACTTGAATTCGTTTAGAAATACTCGGCAACAGTATTCGAATTAGGTCAGAATATCCCTGCTGGAAGTAAAGAGATAGAAATCCTATCCCTTTATATATACTTCCTAAGATAGAAAAGGATAAAGATTGTTTATCCCATTCTCTCTCTTGCCTATCCCCGTCTATCTCTTTCTATCTCCATATCAATCCACATCCACGCTTATCTCTTTGAATCTCCCATTTTCTATCCCTCTCTATCTTTTGTCTATCTCCGCCTATCTTTTTCTGTCTCCACCTCAATCTACATCAACATCTATCTCTTTCAATCTCCAATTCTTTATCTTTTTCTATCTTTTGTCCATCCCCGTCTATCTCCATTTCATTTCACTTCCAAGCCTATCTCTTTCAATCTGCATTTCTCTATCTCTATCTATCTCTCGCCTATTCCATTCTATGTCTTTCTATATCCCTCTGAATTAAAATTGCTCCTATCTCTTTCAATCCCCACTTCTCTATTCCTTCCTGTTTCTCGTATATCCTTGTCTATCCCTTTCTATTTCCTTGTCTATCTCAATTTGCTCTTATCTCTTTTATGGTGCTGTTCCATGGCATCAGAAAATGCAAAACAGAAAGCAGAAAATCGTAAGAGTGAAAGAGACAAATAGTATCACTCTCTCTTTCACTCTTATGATTTTCTGCTTCTGCTTTGCGTTTTCTGCTGCCATAGGAGGGAACTCTCAATCCTCACTTCTTTATTCCTCTCTATCACTTCTATTCTCGTCTATACCTTTCTATCTTCTTGTCAATCAATATTCGATCCTATCTCTTTTAAACCCACTTCTATATCCATTTCAATCTCTTCCCCATCCTCATCTATCTCTTTCTATCTTCTTATGAGAGATAGGAAGAGATAGATATAACCGGACTCGGGGATACAATGGTGGATAGAAAGAGATAGCGTTTTGGGGATGCAAAATGGATACTTAGAAGAGATAGAAAAATTCTATCTTTTTCTATCTTCTTTCTATTTCTTTCTATTTCTTTCTATGTATTTACTTCCAGCAGGGATGTAGAACTTATTCGAATAGAATTTATATCCTATAAGCTTTCGCCAGGATTTATAATTGCATAACAATTCCTGTTTTAAAGATTTTGCCAAGGTTGGTTCATTTTCAAATGAATTCAAAGGAAGTCACACTGAGAAAACAGTTTGGCTTGACCAACAAAAATTTTGTTGGCTCAACAAAATAATTCTGTTGTTATTTGTGCAACCAAACTATTTTGTTGAGACATTTGGTTGGCCTAACAAAACAATTTTGTTTGCCCAAAAAAATTAGTTTATTGACACAAGGTATATAAAATTTAATGTACTGTTTTACCTCATTTTAAAATTATTTTTTACATTATTTATACTGAAATTATATATATTTATATTATCGCATCCTTTTTACGCAATGAAAAATCAGAAAGAAATTTTTCGGCGACCGAGATTCGAACTATCTAAATACTTATATCTAACGACATCGAACGGCCCTCAAACCACACGGCTAAAATCGTACATGGAATATTTTATAAAAATTCCAGCAAAGTACACTCGACGTTCCCAATAGTAAATAAATCCAAACCAGAGTCGTTCCCAATAGTGAAAAAAATTCCTTTCCTCAAATTTCACATCAATTGCGCATGCGTATTGCATATCAAATACAATTTTTAATATTTTAAACTGCGCGCGAATAGCAACCAATCAGATACCGAACGCAACGCATGATCAGTGATACGAAGTGCTTATTGCGAGTTGCGCTCTTTACTATTGAGAACGAAACTCTTTTACTATTGGGAACAAATTACTATTGGGAATATTACTATTGGGAACGTCGAGTGTATCACATAAGCCAAGGCTGACGGACACGCATGTGTCATCGTATATTGAGTTGGTCTAACTAAACATTTGTGTTGGCTCAACAAAACTTTCTTTAGGCCAACAAAACAGACTCAACAGAAAAATTTTGTGTTACCAACAAAATAATTTTGTGTTAGGAATCAAAATTTTGCTGAGGCAACAAAACATGTTCAACAAAACGTTTTTGTTGTGATGACAAAAATTTTTTTTTCAGTGCAACAGAATGAAAAACGTTGTAAACCCAATTCCAATTTATTTTAATATACTTGAAGTGAGTTAAAGCAAACTTTATATAAGTACTGGATTTTGTCTAAATTTCACTAAATTCAAGTGAATACAACTGCACTCGTGAAAAGATATTATAAATAAGGTTGTATATCAACATGGATGGTTTGTCTCCTCCCGCCCATGCATTCTTTCCAGAAAAGTACTTTTCCGCCCTAAAAAGCACGCTTCTTTTTTCATCCTAAAATTCGTTTCAAAAGTAAAATCCAATTTGCCATCAACTATCAAATAAAGGAAATAGTTTCTAAAGCTTCGAAATATTTACACTACCAGTAGCAACTTAGCACGATCGAAGGCTCTCAGTAAATGGATCTGCCGGTCTTCTTTGGAATGAGAAACTAAAGAAAATGCTGGGAATGCAATAACAGCAAAGCTCTCTGGAAATAAGGCTTGCGGTCTAGGTGCCGTCGTGAAATCCCATAAGGCTTCTTACATACGTCTGGGTGTAAGCACGCGTCGCACATTAACGAGATTCTGCTCGTCTATGATAGCTTCTTGTCTTGCAAGTCTTATCTAATTTTCAAGTCATTACTGCTTTCGCGAATTGTTTCTCTATTAACTATTCTTTAAAGAAATATAGATTGGGATTTGGTAGGGCTCATGTCAGTTTCCCTATGGTTAGTCAGGCGCGAGTAAGGAAAAAGAGCTACGACCCAATGGACATCCTCACGTTTAAGAACTAAGGTTCCTGTTTGACACCTATCGAGAAAAGTGGACTATTCTCAGCATAATTATCAACTTTATGACACATACCTAAGTTATCTTTGTGAAAAATTCTGAAGGTCATTTTGAATTATCATATTTAGAAAGAAAGTCGAAAATTATTATGCAAGGACATGATTGACATGTTTAACATGAACAAAGTTGAAGATTGAATTTTCCCCTTGGATTCGACGGAAGAAGACCATCAAAAATTTTTACTTTATGCAATATGGAGCTAATTCTCACAGGTTTATAGACGTCTTTATTGCTCTTCAGAAAGTTTACGGCAATCGTGTTGTTGGACTAGGTTACCTAAAATTTACAAATGAAAGCATGGAGTGGCTTCCTTAATTACTTAAACAAATATTTAAAATAAACATACCGTTATATAAATATAATCATAAATTGTTAAACCACATTCGTAATGCTAAATAAACCGAATTATTAGGTGTACAAAAAATTTCGTCTCGTTTCTAATAATTGGCGGCTCTTACAAGACAGTTATGTGCTACGTACCAATTCTTGTGTTAGTGTCGACTGTTGCTTGTAATCTACGTGTTAATGGTCACTATATTTAATAAGGTTTATAATTTGTTTTATTTTTATTAATAAATTTTATGTCGTAAAAAACGAGACGAAATTTGTGTACACCTAATACATTAATCAGTGTAGGTAGAAAATTTTTTATTAGTAAAAAAAAAAACAATAAAATGATTTCTTCACATTTCTTATGAAGAAATCATAGATAACATTTCAAATATTATTTTAACGAGACAAATAGTTATAGTATGCTGTAAATTTTACCTAATCACTCTTTCATAAGGCCAAGAAATTTTCCCTTTAAGGAGGAACATACGCAACTCTTGAATCATGTGAGCGTTTGTAAAAAAGTTCATAAATAGATTGATATAAAATACAAAAGTAGTATCCAAAAATTCTTTAGTTTAATATAAGACAGATTTTCACAAAATTTGACAAATTAAATATAAAATCATTATATGATTTACAAAAAAAAATTTAAAAAGGTTATGATTCCAATTATTATAAAAGACTCCTATCAATATTATTTAATACGTAAATTGTTGTTTTGATATAGATTGTGCTTCTTAATAACAGTTATTTATGTTTCTTGCCCGAAAACTTAATATTATTAGTTATTTTATAAATTATAAAATTGAAAAAATGCGAAGAAACATGGTAATGTTGCAGAAGTCAGTCAGCATTTTGAATTTTGACTTCACAGTAGTCAGCTGTAGTATTTGTGAGTATTCAAAAATGCTTCGCGACAAAAAATATTATCGTCTGCTATAACCGCTATATCTTCTGCTCCAAAAGAACTGCAGGTTGCAGCGTTGCCACGTTTCGTTAGTTTTATTCGTTTTATTTGTTGACAGATGATTTTTCAGCTTCAAAGTTAATTTATAAAATATTGAACGCGGGTAGATACCAATTGCTTCCTCATAGAGGAAGCTTTGTAGTGGTGACAAAATCCAGTTTCCTAAAAAAGGTTTTTTTTGACATATTTCAAGGGCAATATATCTAACATGATGTCATGAAAAATTGTCCGGATGTATGTGTGTGTACGTATGTCACGATCCTGCAATATCTTGAAAACGCGTAAAGATAAATTGATGAACTTCTGCGTAGTTATTCAGCTATACACCTAGTTGAATTTCTTACAAGGGTTTAACAAAATATTTAATTTTACAAGTTTGGTGTACTTTTATAATTTTCATAAAATTCATTTTTTTATTATAATCTCAAATATTCAAAATTGAAAGCTGATGTAAAAAAATAAAGATTCCTCGTGTCGAGACGAATCGATTGACCTATATGATTAATGCATTTCATTAAAAAATAATGATGTTATGGTTAATTGTATTTTCAACAATTAATTTTACGACTATAACTTTCCAAATAATCAAAATATTGACTTGACGTAAGGGAAATAAATGTTCCTTGCATCGAGACGAATCGATGGTCTATAATATTATTTCATTTCATTGAAAAATAAAAAAGTTATGGTTCTATTTAGTTTCAAAAAAATTAGTTTTTCAACTATAACTTCTCATATATTCAAAATTCAAAGCTGACGTAAGGAAAATAAAGGTTCCTTGCGTCGAGACGAATCGATTGACCTATAAGATTAATGCATTTCATTGAAAAATAAGAAAGTTGTGCTTTATTGTAATTTTCGAAAATGAATTTTTGGAATATAACTACTCAAATAATCAACATTTAATGCTGATGTAAAGGATACTTAATGCTTCCTCTATGAGAAAGCAAATCATATTTGCTTACAGGAAGCAAAGTGCTCATTGAATGAGCACAAAATTTGATACAAACTTCACAGATAGTTTTTTATTTTTTCTAAGACAAGTAAGGTTCATTCTTTAATAATCCGTGTAGAAATTTTGCCAGGGCCCTAATCGGGCCCGGACCAGGATACCAGAACTGGGCCCGATAGCTGATGTAACACACGGCCCGTCCGGGGCCATATATGGCCGTCCGATCCGTACCGGATCTAACCCCGATCAGGTTTTCATTTTTTTATTTCTACACGGAGAAAACTGTTTAGTAGATCTCACTGTAGAATAGTATATTATGGACAGACTAAACTAGCGGTTGGATTTACTAAACAGTTTAGTAAATCCAACCGCTAGCTTTAGTCTGTCCATAATATACTATTCTACAGTGAGATCTACTAAACAATTTTCTCCGTGTATTTTTTAAACAATAAAAATAATATGTCTTAACATTTTAAACTGCGCGCGAAGCAATCAATCAGAAGCCGAGCGCGACGTATGCATTAAAATTCATCACAATAAATAAATATTCAATCCGTAATAATTGTCAAAATTAATTTCAATTTGAAGGTTAGCTTGTAGTGCTGCATAAATAGTGAATATGATTTACTTACTCTCGTTTGCAGCACGAACATATTCTAAACTGAATTAAGCACGGTGCTTCCGGACACGTCTTTTACTTAGCTTTATTCGTCATTATAGTAAATAATAATTAAAATTACATTTAAAGACACCAATAACAAGACACAGCACGGTAATTACGACAAAGTTAGACATTAGACTAGGGGGCACTGCAGTGCACATCCCAAAGGTAATTTCGACAAAGTGAGACTAGGGTGTGCTGCAATGCGTACCCCGATCGGGTTCTGATCTGGGCCGTAGAATTAGCCATATCGGACCCTGCTCAGGTTATACCGACCAGGGCCAGATAGGTATTGGGGATAATATATGGCGATTTCTACACGGGAAAAACAATTTTTTGAGTGTTTAAGTTGGATTTTCGAAGAGAACTCTCCAGTTTATGTGATTCTGCTAGGTTAGTTCCATAAGACACAATGTTAATGTAAAAGCTTATATTTTTTATACCAAGCGGTAAAAAATTCTAAATGACGCGGAATTAATATAACTTATATATATTTCAAGGGAATTCAAAAATTTTTTATTTTACCTGGCGCATGTTCCTCCTTAAAAGTCGAATTTTTACTTCCTTATTCCGCATTAATTCTTTCCAAAATGAAGAAAGAATCTTACTTGAGTTTATTAATACTTAAAAAAAACAAAAATAAATAATTAAAATAAATGATAATAAAATAATAATAATAATAATAATAATAATAATAATAATAATAATAATTAAGATGGCATCAGATTTGTCAGCCTGAGTGATATGATGGAATTATGTTATAAAAAAAATTCAAAGATGAATAGAGATGAAAAAATGAAAAGTTATTTTTGATTTAAATATTATTTAATATTCACCATTTTAAATATAATTTTAACGTTCCTAAACGGGTTTAAAAATTTATCTCGTTCTTCAAAAGAAAAGAATTACCTGTATCCTATTTTAAGCATTTTAAGTTATAGTATGCTATAAATTGTATCTAATCATTCTTTCACAAGACCAAGCAATTTTGAATATAAAAGTCGAATTTTTATTCCCGTCTTTGTCAGTAATTTTTACAAAATGAGGAAAGAATCTTACGTGGGTCTATTAATACTTTTTTCAGTTTTGTCGCAAGGAAATGCGATTATATCACATGAAAAAATTGGTAAGTTGTTCTTGATGTTTTCGGACTTTTCATAATTATAAAAAAATAAATTTGTAATTCAAGTATAATCCTATTTTTATCATTTTTCTAAATTCTTTAAAGGAAAATATCTTTGTCGTTAGAGAAGGTTCTTTTGTATTTCAACAAAAGTTTAAAAACAATGTTAAGAAGTTGCTAAATTAGACTTTATGAACTTCAAAAGCCTCCAGTTCACTAATCCTTCAATATAAAAATCTTACACTTTAAGTGCTTATATTTGCAACCTTTTATGTCGGCAATAACAATAAATGCTACTAATGAAATAATTTCCAAAATTCTTGCAGAGAAATCATCGGAAACTCATATTCGTAACAAGCGTGTAATTAATCATTCAACAGGAGGAGTCCAACCAGCACATGTTACACTCTCTAGACATATTGTGCAAATTCTAGTGGCTGATACTTTTGAATGCGCTGGTAGTATATTACAGCCTAATATCATCGTAACAGTACGTCTCTGTCTTTATGGAAGTAATGATCAATACACCGTTTTATCTGGTTCATTAATAAAAGGCAGGGGAACTCATCATCGTGTGATAGAAACAGTAAAACATCATACGTTTAATATAGGTGATTATATTTACGCAGACAAAAAAATGTAATTGCATCTAGATCATGTGTTGATTAAAGCACTTTCAGTAATATTTTTTTGTTTAAAAATTTCCAACTCATTGCTATTTTATTCAAAAACCGATTTTTTTACAGCATTGCTGAAAATTCACCCATCAATCACTCTTAGTCCTCGTGGTAATGAAAAAATTGATCTTTACATTGGACCTTTACCTCCAGATGCTGTTGGTCTCTTCAGTGGCTGGGGATGCACAAATATATCACCAGAGTAAGCTATACAATAATTATTTATATTATTATTATAACATAGAAAAATATGTATTTTTCCTAACACTTGCGTGGAAAGGTGAACCTTTTTTCTATGCAAATCGGGGAGTTTATCACACTGATTGCATCTCTTTCTTCTCTCTTGCGTCTGAGTGAGTATAGCTGAAACAGTACAACTAACATCATCAGAAGCAATAATTGGTACCATTTTGTGGTGATTCTACTAATTATTCGGCCAGATGTTGATAGTTACATTGCTTCCGCTCTACTTGTATCCTTTAAACACAAGAAGCAACAAGCAGACATCTAGATTGTTAAAAAGTAATGGGGAATTAATTATGAATAATTATGTATAATTAATTATGTATCACATTCAAATATAAAAAAAAAAAATATCAAATTTCAGGGGAGAACGCACCTATCCTAACCAGTTAATGGCAACTCTTCTGCCTATAATTAACTATCAACAGTGTTACCAAGCATATCAAGCTTCTGAAAGATACATTCCTTTACCAGTTCATATCTGTACTCTTGATCGACGTAGAGAAAGAGGATGCTGTTTCGGCGATGAAGGTGGTTCTTTAGTTTACAGAAATCGATTGATTGGTATCTTTTCTACTATTAGAGAGGTTAATCTCGGGGTTAATCCAGATATTTTTATAAATATTGCTCATGAAGATATTGGTCCCTGGATCATAATCAAGACAAGTGAACTTCTCAGAGTCCGTTCCCGCCATTAACTCTCAGTTTACACAAAATGTCATGTTTTAACTATTCTAATGGAACACATGCAACATTAAGAAATTTATTTCTCCGTGTCATATGAACATGGAGAATTCGCTAATATAACATAGTAGAACTCATTAACTTTACTAAATTTATTTCTTCATGTCATTTGTACACTGAGAATTCAATAAAAACTCTGCTTTTATTTTCTGCCAAGAAATTCTACTGATGTCTTGTCATTTTGCCAAAAAAGGAATGTACCAGGTGTGATACTAAATTAATAAAAACTGTTTTAAAGAGTGTAACCGTTTAGTAAGTCTTATTTATCACCATGCTTTATTTACTAGCATTATTGAGATTACAAAATACTTTCGCTTAATAATAAACTTTATAATCTGTTGAGAAAGACACAAAGGGTAGTCCAGTAAGATAATAAAATTATGATTTAGCATTTTTTATCTATCACAGTGAATTTAACTCCCTCATAACCTTCTTTAGGTTACGGTCATCGGCTGCTTGGTATTTATTCTCAAATTGAAGGGCTTAATATTGGAATATATACATCTAAAAATTTATGTCAATTTTAATGATGGCAACATTACTCGGTGGGTCTATTACAACACAGAAGAATTTTAGCGGTTACGTCGTAATAATGAAGCTTAAAGTTATATAATATGATATAATAACGTTTGTGCTGCACTCGAAGCTTTTATTAGCGGCCAGCTCGGTTGGTCGGCCGCTAACATGGGCGTATTGGAAACAATGGAAAAGTTTCTATTATACTGCTGCAGAGGCGTAGCAACAGAATTTTTCGTGGGGGGGGGCAAACTCAAATGACAAAAATTCATCCTATACATATATATATAAATGCAGGTTTCTAAAATATGGTTGGCACTCTGCTAGTCCAATCATCTTTTAAGGAAACATGCAAAGGAGCATCTACTTATTGTTAGGAAACATAACAAAAAATCTGTTCTATCAGCTGATCAAGTTAGATTTTATCTTATCTTGACGATTTTTATAATTTTAAAAGTCTTTTTGTAGAATTATTGTTGACAAAATTATTATTAATTTCTTATTATTCTTTCTGACATTGATTTTTAAAAAAACGTTGACGGTCAAATAGCTATTTCGATTTAGATATTACTTAATGTTTACCATTTCACATATAATCTTAATATATCCTGGATAGTGTTTATTATGTTCTTAAAAAAAAATAAGTGCCTATACGGTTTTTTAAGTTATAGTATGCTATAAATTGTATCTAATCATTCTTTCGCAAGACTAAGAAATTTTAAGTATAAAAATCGAACTTTTGGGTCTATCTTCAGCATAAAGTTTTTCCAACATGAGGAAAGAATCTTACTTGAGTTTATTGATACTTTGTTCAGTTTTATCGCAAGGAAATGGGGTTATATCACAGGAGAAAATTGGTAAGTTGAGCTTGTTGTCTGTGATTTTTTAATATAAGAAAATAAATATGTAATTTCCGTATGATCTGTTTTTACATTCTCATCAGAGAAGGTATTAGATTTGTGTAAAATTTGACCCCCTCAGTTTTTGTCAAATGTCTACGTTTTGGGACCCCCTGAACCCGAAAAACATGTTTTTACGAGTGTGTATGTGTGTCTGTGCCTGTCTGTCTGTCTGTAGATTTTTAGATTGTAAGCACGATAACTTTAGAAATAATTGACTGATTGGATTTGCCTTTGTTATACTCTTTCAGTGTCCCAAAATGAAGGTCAAGTTCGTTGGCCAGCCATTTTGGATAAAAATTCAAAAAAAGGACAAATCCCCCCCTATTTGTCCTTTGTTTTCCAAGCATTGAAGAAAGACACACAATTTCTGGTTACGGCCTTGGTGTTCATAGATGGTATATATGATATCGCCAGAACAGTAAAAGTTGTTATATTCCTAAATTCATTCGTTCGTTTCCAGCAATATATTCAGCTATCATAAGGAATAGCCTCCATATCGCAGTCACACTTTTTTTTAAGAGATCGCTAAATTAGACTTTATGAACCTAAAAAGATGTAACGATTCTACGGTCTCTTATATTAATAATCTACTTTCTAAATAAAGTTTATGTATATTATTACTTGATAAACCTGAAAAGTAAGACCTTATGCCCTCTTATAGGCTAGAATCGAAGGGAAGTGGGAATGGTTCTTGAGATAGGCAAGTAAACACGCAAAGATTTCAATAACAATGTTAAATACATATAAGTTTATTCAAATAATAAGTGCCAAAAAACCGAGATGTTTCAACCCCGCACGGATGCGGAATGACTCGACACAATTCTAAACCTCTTGGAACAAAAAGACTCGATATAAACTAGTTATTAATCATCGCAAGCCGAGCAATGCTGAAACATCCTGGATACAATTTACTAACCCTTTTAGAGGTTAAGATAAGATCCCTGTCAAACTACCCCTCGAGTCCCTGTCTGAGATTGAAAATCACAAAATGGTATTGAACCTTTATTAATCACAATGTTAAATTTTTTAGACTTTAACACGCTCTTTCCCTTTCCTCGAGGTATTCGCAACTTAGCTATTGTATCGCGCTCGCAAACTATGACGCGTTTCAAGAATCGAGACCCTCAGTGGGTGTAATCGCATCTCGATAAATTCAATCCGAAACCGGAACCCTTTTACGAATTGGGCTTCTGCGTGCGCACCGTGATTCTACCCTTACCGGAGTTTATATTCAAACCCTTGACGAACCGTGATTTTAAGTATTGTATAACCCCTTTGATTCTCCGCTGCTTGGTATAGCGTGCACAGGGATTTGACGAAGGCAAAAACGCGGGCGAGAAAAAACGAATGCAAAAACGAAAGGAGTAAGAACAGCTTAGAATAGCGTGCATTGATACCCCTCAAGAAAACTACCCTTCAACAAGTTAAAGGATGGAGAAACAGAAATGTTTGAAAGAAGATCCTCAGCTTGGAATAGCGTGCAAGGGTCCTCTTTCAGATATCTACCGCTTATACAGGAAAGTGATGATCGAGAGGCTGCGAAGGTTGCGATGTCGATGAGGAGATCGCCTGGTGTGTCCGTAGAAGAAACTGCGCTGCCATGAGATAAAAAGGACCCAATGAGTTCTAGACAGCTAGATGACTGTGGTCGGGCTGGTGCTGGACCCCCATAGTGGGCCAGCGCCCGTGTCTTATCCCCGTCAAAATTCATCTTATTGATGGGAAAGACTGCTGCCGCGTACCTAGCGTAATTAGGCACTACTACTCGTGGTTTGAAAATTATAATTAGCCCAGCGCAGTGCTCTGCCGTGCCGGTACGCACAAGATGGTTTGCCTATATTACAGTATAGCGCTACCGTTATAAAGATTTCAGTTGAATATCCTTCAATATAAAAATCTTACATTTTGGGTGCTTGTACACTCATCTCCCGATCGAGGGCACTCCGATCGAGAGCACTTTTCACGCTTGGCTGATTCTACGTCCCCCCCTCGAGCGTCCCTCGACAGCCTACACTGAATTGCCGGCACTCTCGAAGTCAGTGCCGTAGTGACGTCAGAGTGCTCGCTCGAGCTATTTTAATCCCATCCGATCGAAGTCACTCGACCCCAGAGTGGTGCTCTCGATCGGGAGATGAGTGTATTTGTAACCCTTCTATGTCGGCAATAATAATAAATGCTACTAATGAAACAATTTGAAACATTCTTGTAGAGAAATCATCGGACACTCATATTCGTAACAAGCGTGTAATTAATCGTTCACCAGGAGGAGTCCAATCAGCACATGTTACACTGTCTCGTCATATTGTCCAAGTTTTAGTAGCTGATACTTTCGAATGCTCTGGTAGTATATTACAGCCTGATATCATCGTAACAGTACGTCTCTGTCTTTATGGAAGTGATGATCAGTACACCGTTTTATCTGGTTCATTAATAAAAGGCAGGGGAACTCATCATAGTGTACTTGCAACTAAAAAAAACTCAAGACATAATTTAGGTGATTCACTGTTTTTGCACTGACAAAAAGATGTTATTGAATCCATATCATGCGATGTAAAAACCACATTCAATACTACTTTTTTACTTTGAAGTTTCCAACTCATTTCCGTTTCATTCCAATATCGATTTTTTTACAGCATTGCTGAAAATTCATCCACCAATCACTCTAAGTCCTAACCGTAATAACAAAATTGATATTTTCACTGGACCCTTACCTCCAAAAGCTGCTGGTCTCTTCAGTGGCTGGGGATGCACAAATATATTATCAACGTAAGCTATACTGTAATTGCTTTTATTATTATTATAACACAGAAAAAAAAATATTTTTTTCGTACCACTTGCATGGAAAGTTACACTTTCTCACCGAGCAAACCGTGGACTTTGTCATGATCCGTTTGAGTGAGTATAGCTGAAACAGTATAACTATAACAACATCAGAAAAGATAATTGGTATTTGTATGATTCTACTAATTATTCAGCCAGATGTCGATAGTTGTATTGCTTCCATTCCTCTTGTGTCCTTCAAACACAAGTAGGTACAAAAAGATGTGGAGAGTTTCAAAAAGTAGTGAGGAATTCATTATGTATCACTCCTGTGTTCCCATTTGCATTACTCATATGTACACACATATATAATTATATATATGTCAAAATACGAAAGTAATGATTGTCAATGTAGTACGCATTCCTCCATTTGTGGTCGTACTCATTAAAACTGCAGCATCTTCATACACTTTCAGATGAAGATTATCTTTCGGTTATTCAGAAAGTGTAAAGTTTTTGAGAGAACACTAATTAAATTGAATGTGTTCGAGTTTAACAATAATGCTATTAAGAAGATAAGGAAATCTGTTGTTTCTTTATATACATTTATTAAGCAATAAGAAAACATTCATATCAAATTTCAGGGGAGAACGCATTTATCCTCACCAGTTAATGGCTACTCTTCTGCCTATAATTACCTACCAACAGTGTTACGAAGCAATTCAAGCCTCCCACGGATTCCAACTTTTAAACATTAATATCTGTACTCTTGATCGAAGTAGAGAAAGAGGCACTTGCTACGGGGATGAAGGTGGTTCGTTAGTTTACGCACAACGATTGATTGGTATTTTATCCCATGTTAGAGAAGTTAGACCCGGGGTTCATCCAGATATTTTTATAAATCTTAGTAATCAAGACATAGCTGACTGGGTCATACTCAACGTACGTGAACTAAGAGCTCGTTCCCACCATTAACTCTCAGTTTATACAAAATGTCATTATGTTATTGTTTTAACATAATAGAATTCATGTAACATTAATAAATTTATTTCTCCGTGTTATATGAACATTGAGAATTCACTAATCACTCTGTTTTTATTTTATGCCAAGACATTTTTCTGATGTCTTGGTTGTCTCTCTGCAAAGGAGCATCTACTTAGGGAACAAAGCCAGCTGAAAAAATGATCTGTTTTTCTATCAGCTGCTCAAGTTAGAATACACCTTATGATTTAGATTCTTCTCACCCGTGTGGAAATAGCCCGAGTTGGCCCTAATACAACATGATTCCTGGTCGGGGGCTGGTCGGGCCACTCTTTTTTCCAGAGAGCTCAGTCGGGATATGATCGGGGGCTGGTCGGGTCACCTTTTTCGGGCGAGCCCAGCTGGGATATGGTCGAGGACTATTCAGGTATATTTTTATTCAAAAACCCAGTCGGGAGATGGTGAGGAGGAAGTTAGGTATATTTCTATATTCAAAAGCCCAGTCGGGAAATTGTCGGGGGCAAGTCAGGTCCATATATTTTTATTCAGTGTCATTACTGATAATAATTACAATATAAAGAAATTTTAATATTATTTCGCATTTACGAAATGTTGTCTTAAATTCTTTTGTTCAACGATAAAATATCGCATTGCAATTTAATCCGAGATTTTTAAATAATTCTTCATACACAAATATGTCTAAATCTTGAATTTAGAAATATTGAAATGCTGAAAGTGCAATTTAAAATTTATAAATAAATAATTATATTTAAATAATAAAAATATCAATTAGATTATTCATTAAAATATATTTATATAATAAATTTAGTAATTTTATAATTTGTCGCATATTATGATAAACATTATTTCTGATTTTACATTTTTAAAAAATATTTTTTAATGCAATTTTAATTAATGATCGAACTAATATTTTTATAGTTAAAATATAATTATTTATTAATAATAATTAAAATAAAAATTTTACAATTTCAAATATTCCCGCGAAATATGACCAGTAAGGTACACTGGATCACGTGACCAGGACCACAGCTGTTAATTTTTCAGTCCACAACTCCACAAGTCCCACAAAAGTCTACGCTTCGATCAGAGTTTAATTAATATTAATTATATTATTAAAATCACTTTTTTATTAAACCTTACAATTTAAGGAAAAGATATGAAGTAAAAGGTTAAGTGTAAGTAATCTTAAAACAAAGTCTACATTTTTCTCATCACCATCGTTCCTACGGCGACAACTGTGAAGTAAAAGATTTAGATTAGTTATCTATAAGAAATTGCAATAATTGTTTATCATTTTAGTTAAGTAGTAAAATCTTAAATTTACGAAGTAGATACTTCAAATTAATCGAATAAACCTTTTAATAAACAGCTACTAACAAAATCACGAATAAATAAGTTAACATAACCTTAAAATCTGAAAACCTCTTCTTACTTTTATACTAAGTAGATTTTATTCTGACGTTTATATCACTGACATTTGAAAAAATAGTCATTTTATGTCAGTGATATAAACGTCAGAATAAAATCTACTCGGTATAAAAGTAAGAAGAAGTTTTAGGATGTTAAGGTTATGTTAACTTATTTATTCGTGATTTTGTTAGTAGCTGTTTATTACAAGGTTTATTCGATTAATTTGATGTATCTACTTCGTAAATTTAAGATTTTACTGCTTAACTAAAATGATAAGCAATTATTGTAATTTGTTATAGATAACTAATCTAAATCTTCTACTTCACAGTTTTCGCCGTAGGAACGATGGTGATGAAAAAACTGTAGATTTCGTTTCTCCTTTTACTTCATATCTTTTCCTTAAATTGTAAGGTTTAATGAAAAAGTGAATTCAGATTTATAAAGTTTTCCTTTTTATAAACTAGACTACGTTTAATTTAGATGGGGCTATAGTCGGATAGCCCGACCATAGACCGGCTGGGCTCCCTGGTTGGGGGCTGGATAAAAGAGCGTGACGTTTCTGGTCGGATCCCAGCCAGAAAGCCCGACCAAAGCCCAACTTAAAGCTGGGCTCCCTGACTAGCGCCCTACTTAAAGCTGGGCTCCCCGATTGTGCACTGACTAGGTCCCGACCAAAATTTCTACACGGGCATAAGCGTAATGAATTGATAGGTTTTTATAATTTTAAAAATCTTTTCGTAAAATTGTAGTTGACAAAATGTCTGCTTTCATATATATTTAATATATATATTATATTTAATATAATATATATTTATATTTATAGGAAGAATTATTATGTTTGAACATGTTTTTCGCGAATTAAAGTAGTTTTCTTCTTGCAAAACATGTTAGCTAGTAACATTGGCTGAAAAATTTGATGTAGGAATTCTGAAGCCAAAAAGAATTTTTTTTTAATGACGAAGCGCATTTCTATGTGTAGAAGAGTTGAGAAAAGTTATTAGGAGTGCTGTAAGATCAATTTTCAATGATAATGATTATTAAATTAAATATATTTATATCTCAGTGGTGTCTCGCATAAATTATGTCCCATTTTTTTGTTTCAAAGTGAAATTACCAGTAAAATTAACGTAATCTCTCATTTATTACGAAATGACTTACATGTTGGTTACTTTTTCAAGGATTATAAAGTAGTTATAGAATTTTTTTTATAAAACTTGTAATATAAATTTCTTGATAGATAATGTTCAATTAAACAAATAATTAACACAAACATATTGTATTATCAATACGATCGTAAATTATTCTTAACCCACATTCGTATTACTAAAGAAACCAAATTACATCCATCAGTATAGGTGGGACATTTTTAATTATTAAAATACAATAAGATTTAGTAAAATACAAAAGATTAGTACTTTTTATACCAATTTAGAATTTTCAACAGATAACGCTAAACAAAACAAACAATCAAATGATTTCATCACAAGAAATTTGAAGCTAATAAAACTAAGATTGCATCAGATTTATCAGCCCGAATGACATAATGGAATTTTACAAAAAATTCAAAGAGGAATGGATATGGACAAATAAAAAAACTTATTTTAATTTAGGTATTATTATTTGTTTATTATTTGACACATAATCTTAAAGTACTTGATAATGTATGCTGTAAATTATATTTAATCATTCTTTCGCAAGACTAACAAATTTTAAGTATAAAAGTCGAAATTTTGGGTGTATCTTCAGCATAAAGTTTTTCCAAAATGAGAAAAAAATCTTACTTGAGTCTATTGATACTTTGTTCAGTTTTATCGCAAGGAAATGCGGTTATATCACATGAGAAAATTGGTAAGTTGATCTAGTTGTTTATAATTTTTTCATGCAATAATAATATATGATACTAATAAAATAATTTGCAACATTCTTGCAGAGAAATCATCGGACACTCATATTCGTAACAAGCGTGTAATTAGTCATTCACCAGGAGGAGTCCAACCAGCACATGTTACACTGTCTCGCCATCTTGTCCAAGTACTAGTAGCTGATAATTTTGAATGTGCTGGTAGTATATTACAAGCTAATATCATCGTAACAGTACGTATTTGTCTTTATGGAAGTAATGATCAGTACACCGTTTTATCTGGTTCATTAATAAAAGGCAGGGGAACTCATCATCGTGTGATAGACGCAATAAAACACCATAGGTTTAATATAGGTGATTATATTTACGCAGACAAAAAAATGTTATTGAATCTATATCATGTGTTGATTAAAGCACTCTTTATTATTTTATTCAAAAACCGATTTTTTT